>CM065682.1:76557118-76576750 GCA_017654935.2 Phymorhynchus buccinoides
TTTGGTTTTGCTTCGAATTGTATGGACTTTAAATTTAGTAATAAGATATTTTGGTGCTAGCTTATTTATGATCTTGTACATAAGGGTACCTTTATTTAGTAGGCATTTCAAATCAAATGGTAGAATGTTAAGTTCTTTATAGTCATTGGTTTCTAGGGATGACGATTTAAGGAGTATGAGTTTAAGAGAGCGTTTATATAATCTTTCAACATGTTTGAGTGTGTTTTTACTAGCTGAATCCCAACATGTTGATGCATAATCAATATCAGGTTGGATATAGGCATGGAAAAAAAGTCTACGAGTATGTTGATCTAAAAAGTGTTTAATTCTATTGAGCTGAAATACTTTTTTTGAAATTTTCTTGGACAGAATGTCCATGTGTTTTGACCAGGATAAGTTGTTGTCAATGTATACACCGAGTAATTTGTGTGAAGTAACTTCTTCTAGAGGCTTTTCATAGATAGTCGGTGTTCTTAATTGATTTTTAAAGTTTTGCCTCTTTTGTCTTGTTGTGATTAACATGAATTTAGACTTTTTGGGGTGTAAGGCCATATGATTTTGCTCTGCCCAGTCAACTAGATTATTAATGTCACTCTGCAATCCAGAACAGATTGAATCAGCATTTTTGCCATTTTTATACACTGTGGTGTCGTCTGCAAAAAGCTCACACGATGAAGTAAGATGAAGGGGGAGGTCATTTATATAAACGGTGAAGAGTATAGGTCCTAAGACTGAGCCTTGGGGAACTCCATAATTGACTGATTGAAATGAAGATGTAATAGTGTCTTTTGAGACGGTTTGTCGTCTGTCAGATAGAAAGGACGAAACGAGGGCGATAGAATCTTGAGTTAAACCATACAATGATAGTTTTTTCAATAGAAGGCCATGATCAATAACATCAAAGGCCTTAGCAAAGTCGACGAGAATGGCACCGGTGAGAAGGTCATTGTTAATATTGGAATGCCACTGTTCGATTAGATTAGTGAGTACTGTTTGGCAGGAATGGTTTTCTCTAAAGCCACTTTGGTTACAATGGAAAAGATCATGTGTGGTAAAGTATGTTTGAAGGTTACGTTTTAAATGCTTTTCTAGAGGTTTGGAGAGGTTAGACAAGATAGAGATAGGTCGGTAGTTTGACGGATCTTGGGGGTCACCAGATTTATATAGTGGTATCACCTTGGCATCTTTAAATAATTGGGGATAACAGCATTTCTCAATACAAAGGTTATAAATATAGGTAAGACAGTCAGTGATAATAGGCGCAGATAGCTTTAATATATAGTTATCAATATGATCTAAACCGCAACATTTAGAATGCTTGAGTTGAATTAATTCTTGGTATACCTCATGTACAGCCATAAACTGGAAACTGAGTTTAGGACCTAATTTTTTGGAGTCACAGTACTCTTTCAGTAACAATAGATCGTTAGAGCCAGTTCGATCGGCTAGTATCGTTTTATCAGCTATGGTACAGAAATGATTGTTGAGTTCTTCAACAGATAGATCGTTTGACAAGGGCGTACTGTGTGTTGAAGATTTGCAGGATAATTGGTTAATTGCTTTCCAGATAGATTTTGAGTCTTTTTTAGATTGAATAAGATCGCCAAAGTACTTTTTTTTGGCAACTCGCTTCATGTTTGTTATTTTGTTTCGCTGCTTTTTAAAAGCTACATCCTTACCAGTTGTTTGTACTAAACTTTCACGAGTCTTTATTTCCGCATTTATATTATCGTTTAACCATGGGGGTTTACCTTCAGGCTTGACACGTTTGGTTATAAAAGGGGCATGTTTATCGTATATTGGGATGAAGGTATTATACCACTTTTCAAGGGCTTTATTTGGGTCATTGTACTGAAAAACAATAGAAAAGTCGGCCATACATAAATCATATAAGAATTGCTCAGGGTTAAAGGATTTATAGCTACGAAATGCTACACATCTATGAGAACATTTGGGGATTCTGATGCCTTTTTTTGACCACGTTAAGCATATGGGGAAGTGATCGCTTAACCCGAAGACAGGAACAGACGTTTCAACTATGTGACCAGGATTGGTGACGTATATATGGTCAATGAGTGTTTGGGTCTGTAGTGTTATTCTTGTGGGGTTATTAAGTAATTGAGACATATTATAAGATTCATAGAGACGTTTCCAGTTATCATGGATTTTAAGAAGATCAATATTCAAATCACCTAGCAATATGATGTCGGTATAGGATAAGGAAACATTGTCCATCATAGATGAAAATCGGTTAAACCACTCCACACGTTCATCGGGATTTCTATATAAAAATCCCACAATAATTGGTGTGTGGCCCTTTAAGCGAATTTCAATCCAAATACCTTCTATGTTGTACTTATCGAAGTCATGTACCTGTCTATAGTTCACTGACTGGTGAATGTATGCAACCATGCCTGTGTGTAGCTTACTTGAAGCATCTTTTCTAATAACATTGTACCCTGGTACAGAGAGAGAGAGAGAGAGAGAGAGAGAGAGAGAGAGAGAGAGAGAGAGTAAACACCTTTATCTAGGATCCTGTTACACAGTTGATTTTAAGTGCCATCCACACGTGATCGATCACTTCGATCACGTGATCTCTGTCACTTCTCTCGATCACTTCGATCACGTGATCTCGAAGCGCGAATCACATTTGTTCTTGGTGATCGAATCGTATCGTACAGTCGTACAATTTTAATGGACGTGTGGCTGGCCCTTTACAGGGGCGTAGCAAGCCTTCTAGAAGTGGTCAGGCTGAAATGGGATATGGTGGAGGTGGGGGGTTTGGGAAACTGATGATAGTTTGAATGTAAAAGATGCAATGGAAGCCTCTCCTGGGAGAACACGATGTGAAGTTGCAATCCATATTTTTCTCTGGTCAAGGGTTTTGTGCGACCATCGATTCGATCACCACTCCAACTGCACCCCATGTTGATCAACCCACGCATGCATATGTATGTATGTATACCATCCAGTCGTTTCCGACCATGGCTGCCAGATAGCAGTCATGTAGTTGCTATTCTGGCGGGCTGGGCTAGAATTTATTTATTGTGGCGATGCCTTGCCTAGAGTACATCCCCACTCTCTCAGCGAAAGAGATATGAGGACAACTGGCATTGGGTGTCAACCAATCCCTTTGGCTGTAGCACTAGAGCTAGTAGCAAAGCTCCATATTTAAGTCATGATCTTCCACATACGGATAAAGTATATATTTGTGTTTTCATTACTGTAGAAAATCATCAACCCGCATACTTTTAACACAACTCTCAAACACGACGATCATGGATATGATTGATGAAGAAGAAGAAGAAGAAGAAGAAGAAGAAGAAGAAGAAGAAGAAGAAGAAGAAGAAGAAGAAGAAGAAGAAAGGCAATAATCATTCAAGACAGAAAACCTTTTCATTTAGTCAAACATCTCTTGAAATTATGTTTCATACACAGAACAAATTTCGTGGATTTATTTCAAACTCCTACCCCCATGTGACGATTTTAAGTTAGAAAAGAAGGGAAATGCAGTTTTGGTTAATGCAAAATGTGTGTGTGTGTGTGTGTGTGTGTGTGTGTGTGTGTGTGTGTGTGTGTGTACATTTCAACCCATACCGCAAGCGGCTCTCTCTCTCTCTCTCTCACACACACACACAGACATACACACACAGACACAGACACACACACACACACACACACGCACGCACGCACGCACGCACGCACGCGCACAGACACACACCGTGACACACACACACACACACACACACACACACAGTGTTAAAACGCGCGCATAGAGAAATCACATGTTCTCTTTCTTCTACTATCAGCAGACTGTAAACAGCAGGCAGCCAGCTTTTGCTTAGATCCCACATAGGATCCCGGTGGTAGGACTTCGGCTGTGGCGCCGCTCCTACTATACAGAACACTGCGTATATAAGCTTGCCCCCTTTTTATTTCCGTGTTATTTTCGGTACACCTATCTGTACTGTTAAAAACATCGGGACTGCCTCCGGACTGTGTGTGTGTGTTTGTTTGTGCGCGCGCGCGCGTGCATGTGTGTGTGTGTGACTGTCATTTTGTGTGTCTGCCTGTCATTTTGTGTGTGCGTGTGCGCGCGCGCGTGCGTGTGTGTGTGTGTGTGTGTGATTGCGTGCGTATGTGTGTGTGTGACTGTCATTGTGTGTGTGTTTGTGCGTGCGCGCGTATGTGTGTGTATGTGTACGCGCGCGCGCGTTACGTTGTCTGGTGTGTGCATGGTAAGATTGGGTAGGTAGGTAGGCATTGACTAATGGGATGGTGGGGGCTTTGGTTTACTTGTCCAATGTCTGTGTCAAGAAGCAACACATCGTGCTGTCATTTTTGTTGTTGTCGTACCCTGGCTTAACGTCTCCAGGGAACATCCCAACAGCCGCAGCACTTGAACACTATGGTACAAATGCACCAGCTAGGGAGGAGAACATTACGTGTGTGACCGTTTGTTGTTGTTGTTTGTTTGTTATTTTCGCTCCCCGGCTTAAGCGCTCTGGGGGCACACCCAGTGCCAGGTGAACATTTCTCACGGCCTTGGGTGGGAAGATTACGTGTATGGACAGCCACACTCCGACTTCGGAGGATTTTGGAGACTTATGATGTTATGCTAGGATCATTTGTCATGGCTAGAGACAATCCCCGCATAATATGCAGAACATAACAACGATGCAGCCTTGTGTGCTGTATTTGACTGACTGATGCATCTTTTAGCGTTAAGTTATGGTGACGTTTCATTGGTGGTGGTTGTTCTTTCCTTGTAATCAATATTTGAACTGCATCGCTTTGTGTTGTGGTAATCATGTTTTGTGATACCAAAATGGACCATCATCGATCATGCTTCCCCTTCCTTCATTTGTTGTATGTTGTTTGAATGAAAGTTTTAAGTTTAACGTCCTCCTGGTCCAGCTGGACACATTTGTTGATTTTCGTTTTTTTCCTTTTTTTTTGCTTCTGTTTTGTACTAGTTTTCTTTCTTTCTTTCTTTATTTATTTTACAATTTTATGTAGGCCTACCCTCATGGGTTTTTTGGAATTCCATCAATCTTGAAATCTCGAAAACCAGTATAGAGGGAATTACTCTAAATATGCAACAGTTGATAATACGGAACCGGGCAATTATTCACAATTTGTGTATTGTTCCGGGGATCTGGATAGTATACGTTGTAGGAGCCTTTGAAGGTTAGTGTATATAAGGAGAGCGCATTGAGAGCACAGACAGTTCAATAACAATTCAATAATATAGGCTATACGGTCTTTATGGGATTTACAGTTTTGAAAAGAAAAAAATAAATATATATTTTGTATAAATAATAATAATAAAAGACACAAATGAAAGGGGACATCTTTTCTTGACCAATTGAAGTAAGCATTGTGTGAAGTACACATAAGACTACAAGAACTAGATTTCATAATTGCACTGCATGATGCCAAAGCAAAAACTGCTCATAAACGCCTAAAAAAATTCATTTTGATGGATGGAAGTTCAGTTTAACGTCGCGTATCGGCTTTCGCCATGTACGACGGGCTGAACAAACCAACCAGGATATAAACAAAAATTTATGTTCCTGAATCACTGTCTTAGCCAAAAGGCCGAGAAGCGATCAGAAATTGAACATATTTTATTTTGATCTGAAAGTGAAAACATTTACGTAGTCACGGAAAATGATTGGGTGTGGTGTGCGAGTTACATAATTTATTTTGTTCAAATGTAGATTTCTGTTTCATGTTTTATTTAATTTTTATTTCAATTTTAATGCATTGTATTTTACTCCACGGCGGAAGACAGTATTTCATGTGCATTTGTACAACGGCCAATACAGAAACTTATGACTTATGACTTACTTGCATAAAATAGGCGAGTTCGTTTTTAGTGTAGCAAGAGAATACGTACGATGAGTAAAGGGAAGCTATCTGCTACAAATATAGAGTCAACAATGATCTCCGACTATACCAGGTTATTTCCCTGGAAAGGACATATACAAACCACAGAAATGATGATGAAAATCCGGATATCCGTTTAACGTCATCCGGTCTGAAACAGACACATATGGGACATTAGTAGATATAAAGATGGTGGGAACGATCCTGGAGGCAATGCCCGAAGGCAGTGCAACTCCAGGAAAGTCCCGAATTTCTAACGATACAGATGTATATTGCAAAACCACGGAAATGAATAAAAAAAATTGTGTTTTACGTCCTCTCGGTCTGGAACAGACCCATATGGGACATTTGTAGATACAAAGATGGTGGGAACAATACTGGAGGCAATGCCCGGAGGCAGTGCAACACCAGTAAAGTCCCGTTTTTTAACAATACTGATATGTGTAGCAGTAACCACGCCTCGGTTAAACCTCATCGGCTATGGTACCGCCACAAATAATAAGTACTAGCGCAACTCCGAGTACCGGTTACGCATAGTACCGGTAACACTTCGTACCGGTTTCACCGGGTCCGCGAAATATATTATTACTTTTGTCTCTCTTCCTCCTTCCATCTTCTTCTCTCATCCCGTTCCACCCCCCACCGCACCCCCCCCCCCCCACCCCAACCATCCCCCGCCCCCCACCCCATCCCCATCCCCGCACCCCTACTCCCCACCCCCACCCCATACACACACGCGCACGCGTGAAGCTCATACTCAATGTCATTGAGCTGGAAGACAATAGCGGTGAATAGCGCGATGTTGTACGTCGCTAAAGTAATCCTCGCTAAAGTAATCTCCGCTGTCCAACCGTTTTCTTGCTGGTGCATAGTTGTTTCTGTGTATAGTGTTGAAATTTGCGTCCGTTTTGGGTCCATGCAAATGTAAATTGGCTCATAGCGCGCGCGTTTATGAATGGATGCTGTTGACGTTTTGCAACAAGATAGTCATCATCCCAGATCATGCACGTTCGAAATTACGAGTCAATGTTGCGTCTCGTCTCGCCACGGTTTGTGAAAAGGTGAAGCGGGGCATATCGCGCGCGTTTATAAATCGATTCGCTTCCAGTTTGGCACACAGATAGTCACTGTTCCCGGTCATCTACCCTACATTGGAAGGCAATCCGTCCAGAAATGCCGGAGATACGGGCGCCGAGAGGCCGGTGGATACGCGTTTCGCGCATTTGCCAAACCGCGCAAATAACACGGCTGCCTTGGTTGCCGTTGCCATCGCCACGTTAGGGCTGATAGCAAATTTGAAGCGATTCGGTCGAAAAACGGCGGAGTTATAAGGCCCGTTCTGTGTTCCACACACACACACGGACACACACACACTCACACGGACAGTTGGCGTTTAATATAATGACTAGCGCAACGCCCTGTACCGGCAACGCCTAGTACAGGTAACGCCAAGTACCGGTAACGCTGAGTACTGGTTTCGCCGGGTCCGCGAAATATTATATTTTTACTTTTGTGGCTGAAAACCCAATTTTTAGACCCCTGCCACTTTCAAGGCCTACCGGTTTCCATGACCATGACCTTGACCTTGATCGGTATGCAATCACCAGAACAACCACAAGGCAAGTTTGAAGTCCCTAAGATCAACGGTGTGGATGTTATAGCCCCTTAAAGATTTTCGGTTTTCAAGGTCATACGATTTGGTGAAGCGGTTCGGGAGATATGCGTGGGACAGAAAACCCCAATTATTATACCCCTACCACTTTCAAGGCATACCGATCTCCCTGACCTTGAACTTGACCTTCATTGGTATGCCATCATCAGAACGGCCATAAGCGAAAGTACCTCCATGCCAAGTTTCAAGACTCTAGGACCTGCGGTGTGGAAGTTATGGCCCCTTAACGATTTTCGGTTTTCAAGGTCATACGCCAAAGTCAAGGTCAGGGCGGCGAAAAGATTTGCGCGGATGCCTTCCTCTCATGGGGACACACCACCACACAAAATTTGAAGCGATTCGGTCAAGCGGTTCGGGAGATCCTTGGGACAGACAGAAAAGAACAACAAACAAACAAAGAAAAAAAAAAAGGAAACAAACCTGAACGAAAACATACTCCTTTGCGATCGTAGATCGGCAAAGGACTAAAAGGAAAAACGAACTGAAAGCCTACTTAGTTCAACCAGAGAGGTTCTTAATCTGTGGTTCAACCATTGTAGGTCCGTTTTGATAAATCTGGGGACCCACAACTAAAACAAAAAAAGCATTCATCTCATGAACACCCCCCACCGCACCCCACACCCCCAACCATCCCCCGTCCCACCTCCCCCCCCCCCCATCCCTCCCCCCCTGAACACCCCCCACCATCCCTCGCCCCCCTCCCCCACCTCCAGCCCCCCTCCCACCTCCAGACCCCCTCCCACCTCTAGCCCCCCCTCCCCCCCATTCCCGGTCATCTACCTGCCAAATTCGAAGGCAATCGGTCGATAAATACTGGATATACGGGCGCCGAGAGGCCGGTGGATACGCGTTTCGCGCATTTGCCAAACCGCGCTAATGACACGGCCGCCTCTGTTGCCGTTGCCATCGCCCCGTTAGGGCTCATAGCAAATTTGAAGCAATTCGGTCGAAAAACGGCGGCGTTATAAGGCCCGTTCTGTGTTCCACACGGACGGATTGTTGGCTTTTTATTATAAGATTTAACGTCCTCCGCCCCGGAGCAGGCACAGAGAGAGACCGGTTCTGAAACAGAAGCATGTGGATTTAAGGTAAGATGTGAGTGGTTAGTGGTATGAAGCATCAAAGAGATGAGTTTTCAAAGAAGTCTTGAAAGACTGAACTGTGGAAGAATGGCGAACACTGTGTGGTAAGCCATTCCAGACTGAAGGAGCAGACTGTGAAAAAGAGGATTCTCCAAAGGATTTTGTTTTAACACGAGGAGTAGAAAGCAGGCGTGAATCGGAAGAAGATCTGAGCTGGCGTGCAGGGGTGTAAGTTTGAATGATATTGATAAGATATTGAGGGGCAGTGCCATTGACAGAGTTGAAGGTGAGGCATGCAACTTTGTATTGAATGCCAGCGGAAATAGGAAGCCAGTGAAGAGTGTGGAGTAGTGGGGTAATATGTACTTTCCTTTTAGTTTTGAAGATCAGTCTTGCTGCTGCATTTTGAACTTTTTGGATTAGAGTTTGAGGGCAGCCATGTAACAAAGAATTGCAATAGTCGAGCCTAGATAGGACAAGAGAGCAAATGAGTGTCTGTGTTGCCTGAATGGTAAGGAGATGGCGGATGGAACTGATCTTTCGCAACTGGAAGTATGCAGCTTTGCAGAGGCTGTTCACGTGGGCTTTCATTGAAAGGTAGGAATCAATAGTTACACCAAGATTTGTTTTACAGAAGGTACAAAATCAACATCACAGTCACCAATTTTGATCGAGGAAGGTAAGGAATTACCCACAGAGAGTCTGTTAGAAGAAAGGATAATGGATTCAGTTTTGCTATCATTCAGTTGGAGTTTATTTGTACTCGTCCATGCCTTGACATCACCAACACATCCTTGAATAGTCTGGAGAGAAGAGTCAAGATCAGAGATAGATGTTTCCTTGTAAAGCTGGTTGTCGTCTGCGAACGCATGATGATTTACAGTGTGTTGCTTGACAATGTCAAACAGAGGTTGCATGTACAGAATGAAGAGGACAGGTCCTAGGACGGATGCATCTCTTCCTGTTGGCAAGATCCTATGCATCTCTTCCTGTTGGCAAGATCCAGGTAGAGTTTCACTGGAGGTCGCTCGCCGCGCCAATTGCGGTTTGCGCCGAAGGGGTCTAAGAAACACCAATAACCGTGATATAAGTAACGTTGGCTAAGTACAGCTTACTCTTCACTTTCGGAGAGAGAAAGGAGTTGCTATCAAAAGGGAGATAAATCTTACCTCTGTGACAGGTTGTACAAATATTTCGATTTCATACACGTCTATTTGTGTGCAGAAAATTAAGTTTGCACTATATTATGCCATCTAACATGATTGAAAATTAAGAAAGAGCACTCGAAATACTTGTGTTTGTTTAATTTGCTAAAATCATCCCATATATTTTCGCTGTAGAGTAAAGAATACTTGTCTGTGTCAAAATTGTTCACTTTGGGTGCCATCTTGAAAAAAAATCCACGTTCCCGCGAGACCCCCCAAAATGCCAGAAGTAGAAAAAGTTGTACATTTCCCATGATTCAACTAATAGTTCGCCGCAATGTACCCCTCGAGCATTAGCACTAACGCCGGTGTCGTATAGAATATTGTCGCCGTGAAATACGGTCGCTGCGACAGCATTTCACCATAGATCCTATCGCTAGCGACACGATCTATGGAAATATTGTTGCAAAAAATGTCGCTCAGTGTAGCGACCGTTTTTATTGTGAAATAGTGTCACGGAAGCGACCGTATTTGCCGTGATATATTGTCGATGGTGAAATAGTGTCGCGTAGCGATCGTATTTGCTGTGAAATAGTGTATTTGCTATGAAATAGAACGACTGTTTTTATGGTGAAATACTGTCGCGACCGTATTTCACCATAAATCGTGTCGCTAGCGGTAGGATCATCGGTGAAATTCTGTCGCGGCGACTGTATTTCATGGCAGCGACAGAATTTCACCATAGATCGTGTCGCTAGCGATAGGATCTACGGTGAAATGCTGTCGCAGCGACCGTATTTCACGGCGACAATATTCTATACGACACCGGCGAACTATCGGCAAAGCTGTTTATTAGGACAGTTTCTACCGAATTGCGCCAACAGCTACGAGCGTTCCCTCTTGTGAAACGGATCTCCGGTCGTAGGCTAGCCACTGCTACAATCGGTTAGGCTAATTTATTAAGTTGTTGCAATTATTAACCCTTTCGCCGCCAACCATTTTTAGCAAGAAAATGCCATTAAACTTAACCCCTTGACTGCCACCAACGTATTACATACTGACCTGATGACATCATTGATGATGTCATCAGATGAAGAGGAGTAACCCCGATATGCTGGCTTTTGCTCTAACACAGTCAAGAGAGCTATATCCCCAGACAATTTTGCCAGATTGGCTCTATAAGTTGTCTTTTTTATGGCATGATTTGCCCAATGTTTTTTTCTTTAATTTTCTCTGGCAGTCAAGGGGTTAACTGGGTAGATAATTGTTTTTTTTTTAATTATATCTGCAATATTGGGATTTCCTTTGTTACATGCATAACATTAGGCCTATCCTTACCTCCCAAAATTAAGAAAATAGGGTCTTCGGATAACAGGCCCTGATTTGATGCCTTTTAATGATATGGGTGTTAGACCATTGTGGTGCATAAATGCAACATTGGCGGTGAAAGGGTTAACAGGGTTGCTTTAAACAACGAGGCTTTGCTCCTATATGTCACAGTGGCATAATCATTCTTGTCTGAATTAATTTCAGCCTTCGTGATTTCACTGTTTCTTATTTCAACTATGACAGTTCATGTCTTTGTTTATACTTTCATTAATAAAGAAAACAAACAAAGAAAGAAACTAAAAACCCACGTACAAATCCCTTAAGGACGAGTTTTCCCTTCTTTCTAACCAGAACATGGTGTTTTCTCCCTTCTAAGAGAACCCCCCCCCAAAAAAAAAAAACAACACCCCACCCCCGAATTTATGCTGCCTCATGGCCTGACGGTTTTGTTTGTTTTTGATTTTAGTTTCCCCTCATTTATGGTGACTATGCTGAGTTTATTGGTGTTTATGGTGGAATCAGTCGTATTTTATTATACAATACTGTATGCGGCTTGGAAATGGGGAGGGGTTAAGATTGGACCTGGGGAGGGGGTAGGTTTGAGGGGTCGGTAATGACAATGTAAAAAGCATGGTGGTGTGTTGTCATAATTGAGTAGATCATCTACTAATCGAGCCTGCGCAAATCGATCTCGCCGCACAACTATTCTTAAAGACCCACCAGGTCACGTGTCAAAATCACGGGTTTCACGTATTTTCGCTCTTATAGCTGGTAAGAAGTCTTGATTTGACCAGGTTTAACTCCCATACAAATACCCCCAAATTGAAAACAAAACATCATTTTAAAGAGCAGCCTCAATTTGAAGTTTGGGACATTTGTATGTGGGACACAGCTGCCTAGGGAAAAACAAGGGATTTAATCGTGGTGCGTCAGTGCGTCTTTAAGAACCATGCAACGAGGAAAATGTGCTTCAGATGGGACGAAGGGACGATGGGATAAGGGGAACTGTTATACACATCGTGTTATCGTGCTTTAGGTGATTACATGATACTTGAAGCATGCAGGAAAGAGTTCGTTTCACTATATTTTAGAACCCGGTAGCAGTCGTTCCTTCTGTTTGTACGCAGTGTTTGCATGTGAAGAGACAGGCGAAGGGTAAGATATTATGTTGTTTTGTTTAGATATTAATAAATGACAGTGGCTTATATTTTCTCAGGATCGATTGTGACCTACTGGTCTTTCCGGATTCGAGAATGCTCTATCTCTGTCTCTGTCTGTCTGTCTGTCTGTCTGTCTGTCTGTCTGTCTCTCTCTCTCTCTCTCTCTCTCTCTCTCTCTCTCTCTCTCTCTCTCTCTCTCTCTCTCTCTCGTGCTTTTGTTTTATTTTGTCTGCACAATTGATTTAGGCTTTGTGTTTGTGCTTTGTATGGGACTTCTTGTTTTTTAACCGTGTGTGTGTGCGTGTATGTGTGTGTGTGTGTGTGTGTGTGTGTGTGTGTGTGTGTGTGAGTGAGTAGTCTATGTGCGTGCACACGCACACTTAGGCTCATGTGTGTTTTGTTTCTATATTTACGCGTGCATGTCATTATATATGTGTGCTTCTTTGTACTCGGGTGCATGTTACTTTTTAAAGTTTGTGACAATGGCTAAGCCTTAGGAGAATGGTGACAAATCATAGTAAGCTTACTGACTTCAGTTTTGGATGTCAGCGGTGCTTTTACTTTTGTCCATCGATGAAGTGAATTCGAAACTTACTCTGTTATCTTCATGATGTTTTTCTTCTTAAAGTAGTCAAATTGCCATTTTATGAAATCTGAAATAAAGACCTACTTAGCTTACTTCTCAGCTGTTTTTGTTTGGGCATATTGCAACTTGTTTTGTTCATAAAAAGTAATCTGTTTCGGAAAATGTAGTGACCAGGACCTATATAACGTGGAAAGCAAAAGTCGTCCTAACGTGGAAAAAGAGACTGATTACTGTTCAATTTGTTGCTGACTGATTGTTTATAGCAATCTTTAACAGTTTTGAACCAAAGTAGATTCTTCATCTGTAGAGTTTTTAATCATGTATTTTTTTTTAACCCTGCATGTACAAAATGTGCATTCCACGTTAGGGCGGATGAGAGATTCCCCACGTTATGCCCAACTGTACATTCCACGTTAGGACGAAGTGTACATTCCACATTAGGACGGACAGGAGTTTCCCCACTTTAGGCCCAACTGTACATTCCACGCTAGGACGAAGCATATATTCCACGTTAGGACGAAGTGTACATTCCACATTAGGACGGACAGGAGTTTCCCCACTTTAGGCCCAACCGTACATTCCATGTTAGGACCAGACATATATTCCACGTTAGGACAAAACGTATTTTCCACGTTAGGACGATGTGTACATTCCACGTTAGTACTCATTCCCTTCTATTGAACTTCAAGGCGGGTGTCGCGAGAAATATCTCGCGCGTGAAATTAGTCCCGTTTCCTCTTTCGAATTGTTTGGTGTTTGGGAAAGATTCACCACTGAATACACCCAGAGGCGTCTTGTGGCGTGCAGGAAGAGCAGAGGGTTCATAACTAAATATTGAGAAGTCAGTGATTATTTTTGGAAATTTATTATTAATTATTTTTTTGTCTGCGTGGGTGTTTGTTGACAACGTCCACCATTTTGAAAGATCGCGGCGAAAGCAAGTTCCATGGGTCAGTACATCGAATTCTAGGCAAAGATGTAGATTTACACCCTCCTGCTCAATTTCTCGATTCTTTTTGTGAATATTGATCACTTAAATCTCTATATTTAAAAAAAAAAAGTTATCGTTACGGTTGTGGAGCATATTGCGATGACCGCGACTTAGGCTCGTTTGTCCATGCTCAATATTTGACTTTATCAATCTTTGGTACAAAAATAGTATCTGTCTGCTTCTAACTCTGTTTCTTACCCGAATAAAGAAACATTTGGATGGAAATAGTGCTATGCTTTTTCACCATTCTCCTCGAACTTAACCCGCCCTAACCTAAACTGTTCTTTTCTGCACAGCGTCAGCAGACATGAAGATGCTACCGCTGCTGCTGGTGCTGACGTTGATGGCGACATGGAGGGAGGCTGGCGGTGTCGGAGTGTCCAGTCTCCTTCTCCGAGAGAAAAGCGCCACAGCCTGCGGCCCCTGTGAGTGCTCTTTCGGTGGACAGACGGTGACCGTGGACTGCTCCAGCAGACAGCTGACCGCTGTGCCACAAACCAGCTTCCTGCCTGCCACAGCCACCACTCTCCTCCTCAACAACAATTCCATCTCGCACCTCCAACCGTCGGCTTTGGAGCATTTCGTGTCTCTTCAGACCCTGGACTTGTCCCACAACCTTCTGACTGAGGCCAACCCTGAGGCGTTTAAAGGACTAGGGAAGGTCTGGTCTCTGGATCTTTCTCAAAATCAGCTGACATTGGATAGTATTTCGCCTTCGGAGATGCCTTTTACGTTCTTGACCGCTCTGAGATTTTTGAACCTTAATCACAACTTGTTGAGCGATATGAGCCGAGATTGGGGACTGCCAAAGCACAGTCTTCAGTGGATGGACCTTAGTCACAACCGAATCACCAACAGCAGTGAATACCACACGGTGAACGATCTTTTCAACCTTACCTTCCTCGATCTCTCTCACAACCAGATCCAAACCATCGCAGGATTGTTTGTGGGTATGAACAGTCTTCAGAAACTCGATCTAAGGTTTAACAATATTCCTCTCAGTGAGGTTGCTTACCCACCGACCGTCTTTGACCCTATTAGGTCTACCTTGTTTGACCTAGCTTTGGAAGGAAACTGCAGAATGGTGTCCATCAATCACAGCTTGAGCTACCCTGACCAAGCTCTATCAAAGCTGACCCACTTGAGGTTCCTTAGCATGGATGGCCTTCCTCGTGCTAACTTTCGCGACGGCTTTCGTAATATGAGCTCGCTAAATAATCTGACCCTATCAGGCTTGGCTGGTGGTTATTGTTCAATGGATTCTCTCTCCAACAATACCTTCCTTTCGATGCCGGTGTCTTTGCTTCAGCTGAATCTGTCAGGCTGTGACATCGTCCACATCGAAGCTGATGCCTTTAGACCTTTAAGAAAGATTGAGGTTCTGGATCTTTCTTTGAACATGGACCTGGGCTTTGACACTCTGGGGGACGCCTTCTACAGTCTACAGGGGTCAGAGCTACGCTTGCTTCACATTAACTCCATCATCCGTCCCTACTCCACGTGCGTGATGGTCACTCCACACAACACCCGCTACTTCAGGAACACCAGTCTGCAGAGCATACATGCCCAAAACAACCGCTTGGAAATCCTCTGCGAGGGAGCACTGAACAATATGCCGGACACTCTCCGGTTCGTCAGCGTGGATGAGAACAACTTTGGCTTCGGAAGTTACTTCAAAGACTTGGGTAGTTTGAAGAATGTGGTGGACATTCACAACGATGGTCATAGACATTCCTTCGAACCTCCAACTGAATATCCAAGTGATCACATGCAACAGTGTAAGGCTTCACACTCGACCTCTGGTTCATTGGACAGCCATAGCCCGTGTCAACGACTATGGCGCCTTGACGACTATGCGGAGGTATGGACACCACAACTAGAGGGCTATCCACGTTCCGTGACATCTTCACACGACCAGAAACTAGTGTTCACATTACCTCCTCATCTGCACATTTATGTATCTCGATGGAACAAGCTATATTATAGATTGATAAACGTTCACTTCAATCCAAACAATTCCCTGACAACCCTAGATCTCAGCAACAACCTGCTAACACAGTGGATTGGTCCAATCACAGGTCTCAACAAACTGGTTCTCCTTGATCTGGCCAATAACATGGCTAACAATGCGTCTTACACTTTCTTCGATACACTTGCATCTTTGAAATCGTTGAATGCAAGCAGAAACAATCTCCGTTCAGTCATTCGGTATGACGAGGAGGGAAGGTTATTCCAGCATTTAAATCAGTTGGAGCATTTGTACCTATCCAAAAACTATATTAATCACATTCCCCAAAAGATGTTCCAAAGTCTTGTTAAGCTACAAACATTAGACATGTCCATGAATGCTATTTTTACATTCGATGCCAACATCACCATGATGGAGAATATAAGTCTGCTGGATCTTTCCTATAACTACATCGCCGTTCTTCCACAGTTCATCATGGATCATCTGGATCATGTGGCAGCAACCTCTGGACACGACGTTTACGTCAATCTGACATCCAATCCCATCTCTTGCACTTGTGAGCAGATCAGCTTTCTCACCTGGATTCAAACCTCCAAAGTCCTGTTCCCTGAAGGCTACAATTATTCCTGTAGAATGTCTGACGGAAGCGTCCAACGCTTTATCGACATCTTCAATGTCATCAAGGATCTGCAAGGTTCATGCACTGACAAGTCTGGCATACTGGTTGGAGCCGTGTCGTGCTTCATCTGCATGATGATGGTCCTCGGAGCTGCGCTTATCTACCGTTACAGGTGGAAGCTGCGCTACCTCTACTACGCTTCTCGCCTCTTTTACAGCCTTGTGGACAACACGGAGAACGACGACTTCGTCTACGACGCCTTTGTCTCTTACTCTTCCGAAAACAACCACTTCGTGCACGGGGTGTTACAGGAAGAGCTGGAGACGCGGGCCGATCTCCGGCTGAACATTCACAACAGGGACTTCACCCCGGGTCGTCTGATCCCCAGCAACATCGTGGACGCCGTGCAGAAGAGCAGGCACACCCTGGTGGTGCTGACCCGGGACCTCCTGGAGTCCGACTGGTGTCACTACGAGATGCAGATGGCCATGATGGAGGCTTCCTACACGGGCCGGGACGTGCTCATCTTCCTGCTCTACGAGGACGTGCCCAGCCACGAGCTGCCCCGGGACATCTTCTACAACCTCCAGGCCTCCACCTACATCTCCTTCCCCTCCCAGGCCGAGCCTTCACAAATCAGGGAATTCTGGGCCCGCCTGGTGCAGGCCTTGAAGCGATAGATTGTAGACGTCTTGGGGTGTTCGTAATTAGAGTTGAGAATCGGTTCAAAAGTTAGAACCAGTTTTAACCGGTTTCCCCTCTTCGAACCGGTTTTATTGAACCGTTTAAAAAAAAAACCAGTACTCGCATCACTAGTTTCACCTATGCAAAAACATATTTATTTGTCAGAATATTCACACACACGCACGCACGCGCGCGCGCACGCACGCACGCGCACACACGCACACGCACACACACACACACACACACACACACACACACTTAAACTTATGACTTATGACACACACATACTCAACTCAACACTCAGTCAAAGTGAAAGCCATACACCACCAGACAACTAGAAACAGATACTCTTGGTTTACAAACACCCAATCTGCGCTGAGAATCAGCGTTGTTCTTTAAAAAAAAAAAGCGTTATTCTAAGAAATACTTACTTTCAGCTTGCAGTTTAAAAACCGGTTCACAGCAACTCGAACCGGTTTTTGGAACCGCGAAAGCTTAGCACCGGTTTTTCGGTTCAAACCAGTTTCCCCCCCACCCCGGGTCGTCTGATCCCCAGCAACATTCGTAATGTACGAGTGTAAATAATCGATAGAATTGATGAGCAAACCCCACTCCTAGACCTCAGAGCGTGTAATCATGAAGGTGTCTTAGACAGTCAGCACGGGTAATAGTAGGTAAATTAGACTAAACTTCCAAACGATTGACTGTTTAGCCTAATTTACATACTTCTACCCGTGTTGACTTAATAAGACGCACTCATGATCATACACCTTGTTCACTACACTTTCTTCTTCTTCTTCTCTCATTGCATGTATACATTTATTAATCGCATTATTTTGGATTTTATGTAAATGGCTTCATATGTATATTTGTCTAATTAAGAATTGTATGTTTTCATGTGATGCTTTGTAAAACGAATGTTTTTGTCCTGTGCACTCTTTTTTCTGTGCACTCTCATTTGTCCACATTCTTTGTTGTTATTTTGTTCTCTTGAGGACAGGATGTAAAAAGCTTTAATGCTTATTCCTTTTATCCTCAATAAAGATCATTTTGACTTGACTTGAATTGACTTTACACCCATGTTCTTCCAGCTACCAGAACAAATGCAGCAGACTGACGTGTCGAGCTCTGTCTTCTCGCAGGAAGGAATATCCTTGACATTGTTCATCGTGTTGGTTGCTGCAACACATTGTAATAATTTCTTCTTTCCACAACACAAAATTTACCTTTTTCTGACGGTTTCATCCACTCCTGTGGACTTCTTCAGAGTGACTGGGTTGATGACAAACTCACTATCAGCTGAGATGATCGGGTGTTTCCGCCAATCTTCCGAAGATTCGCGAAAAGTGGGTCGTAAATCCCCGACAGTAAGGCCCCCTCGTCCCCACCAGACCCTACGAAACATCTTGGTACACCCAAAGGACAAACAAAATACTGAAGAAAAAGCTGAAGTGGTGTACAAAATTCCATGTAACTGCAAAAAGGTCTAGAATCAGGACGTAAATTTGGCACTAGACTAAATGAACACAAAAAGGACTGTGAATCCAAAGCGAACGCCGTTTACACCAGAGCGACAAGAAAGAGTCAGCATATGAAAAAAGTGCAATCACAGACCATCAGAACATTGAAAATCATGAAATAAACTGGGAGGGGGCCAAAATATTGGAAAGGGAGAACAACTGAAAAATGAGAAAAACTAAGAACAGGGACGAGGGGGCCTTATGACCCACTTTTCGCGAATCTTCGGAAGATTGGCGGAAACACCCGATCATCTCAGCTGATAGTGAGTTTGTCATCAACCCAGTCACTCTGAAGAAGTCCACAGGAGTGGATGAAACCGTCAGAAAAAAAGGTAAATTTTGTGTTGTGGAAAGAAGAAATGATTACAATGTATCGCAGGAAGGAACTTGTCATTTTTCTTGTCAAGCACCATCTCTGTGGAATTCTCTGCCTTCTCCTCTCCGACACTCCAACTCAGTCTCCTCATTCAAAACCTCTCTTAAAACCCATCTTTTTCCTGCTGCGCCCTAAATATTTGATCAGTTGTCTATCGTTGTGTGCACGTGATGGAAGATTGAATAAGAGGTTTGTGCTGTGTTTTGTGGTGCGTGTGTGTGAGTGTGAGTGTGTGTGTGTGTGTGTGTGTGTGTGTGTGTGTGTGTGTGTGAGCATGAATGTGTGCATACATGTGTGCTTGTGTGTGTTTTGGTTTTGTGGGTTGTGTGTGCACGCATGTGTGTGTGTGTGTGTCTGTGTTTGTGTGCGTGTATGTCTGCGTGCGTACGTACGTTTTTGTGTGAGGGTGTTTGTGTATGTGTGTTGGTGTATGTGGTCAGTCCCTGCGGCTCGGTTGCTGTGGCTTACCGAATGGGATATGAACGAGTTGGCTTCGATAAATGTGTGTGTTTATGTGTGTGTGTGCGTGTGCGTGTGCGTGTGTGTGTGTGTGTGTGTGTGTGTGAGAGAGAGAGAGAGAGAGAGAGAGAGAGAGAGAGAGAGAGAG
>CM065682.1:76577250-76599814 GCA_017654935.2 Phymorhynchus buccinoides
TCTAAATTCAACTCGGTGAATTTCAAGGTCGTCCTCACGTGGCAAATGCCCTATTGGTCTGACACAGCCTCGTGCCGAGGCGCTGCCCCAGAGCCGTACCTGTAGCTCCACTCCCCCCCCCCCCCCCCCCCCCCCCCCCCCCCCCCCCCCCCCCCCCCCCCCCCCTGCCAGGTCTCTGGCGTCGTAGCGCATCATGCCAGTGTTGTAGAACACGTTCAGTGGTCTGCGGGCCTGGCCCACATGGAGATCCGTCAGTCAGGGCGATTCTCAGTCGGTTGAGGTGGCTCAGCAGTCTGCAGTGGCCAGTCCTCAGCCGGAAGAGGATCGTTCGCTGGTGTCTTCAGGATTGCATCAACACCACTGTCTTTTTCGATCTTCCTCAACGCCATCTGTGTCCTCAAATCCCCTTTGGCCGAGAGAGTGGGGATATACCCTGGGCAAGGCATCCCCACTATAGACAAATTCTCGCCCAGCCCGCCAGAATAGTGTCTGCCCCTCTCTGCTGTCTGGCAGTCATAGTTGGAAACGACTGACTGGCATACACTGTCTTGACCCTGCCTTCTCTTCCACTGGGACTGGTAGCTATAATGGGTGATTGTTTTCTTCTTCTTCTGCGTTCCCAGGCCAAAAGGCCATAATGGGTAAGGTACGTATGTGTCCGGTTTTCAGTTTTCACTGGTTTCCCTGCTGTGTACAGCCGACACATTCCTATTTCGGAGGAGCTCAAAGGAGAAAAGTTATTTGGAAGATTTTAAGGAAAACAAAGCAGGAGAATGGGCCAATAAGTCCGAAATATTTTAGATGACAGTAAGCAAAGGGAAGGCAGAGTCAAATAGAGTGGCAGATTAGAGGAAGCTACAAGCACAGAACTACCAAAAGGTGGATGAACTATTTTTACGAAAGACACTAAAATAGAATAAGATCGTTGCACTAGTTAAACATAGTTAATAAATAATTACTTATCTTTAATTGTACAATACCTGTCTAGTTGTGTCCATTTGCTTAATTCAAAATATTGCAGTACCTCCACGATCGACCCACTATCTTTAATTATAGAAACGTACCAGGTCGGAAGACGTTAAATTCATTCATCTTCCTCAATAGTGTGTGTGGGTTTTCCCGATTGGATGCCTTGTGACCTCAAAGACACACTGACCCACCACGATTACGTCCTTTGGTTTTTTATTGGGTAGCTGTGACCCACATACAAATGCCCCCAACTTCTAATTGAGGCTGCTCTTTAAAATGATTTTTCGTTTTCAATTTGGGGGGGGGGGCATTTGTATGGGAGTCAAACCTGGCCAAAACAAGATTTCTTACCAGCTATAAGAGGGAAAACACGTGAAACCCGTGATTTTGGCACGTGATGTGGTGGTTCTGTTAAGAACACAAACACTCGCAATCACAAACACCGACGCAGAATCACATAGATAAACAGAAAAGGAAAGACAGCCAAGCAAACAGATAGACAGACAACACGAAAAACAACAACCATAAAGCAAAATGACAATCACTCTTTCACGCGTGGCTAGTCAGAAGCAAAGAAAATAATGGCCCTCGCTTTATTGAAGATCAACAGAAACTTCATATCTTGGAGCAACGTTGCCAATGAAGCATTCAAGAATATCTTGTGCTTTGTTTGTTTGTAGGTTTGTTTGTTTCAGTGTTTTCTTTTCTCTAACTTGTTCTTTGTTCCTCCCAGCATGAATAATGTTCATCATCATCTTGATTTCATGAGGTTTACATATTATTATCCCCCCCCCCCCCCCCCCCTTCAAAGAATTGGACCACAGCTGATTTATACAGCTTAACAAGAAAATTGCAAAGATCTGTGTTTAGCCGCGCGTGTGGCAAAACGGTTATTAGTCTGTTTCTTTGCGTTGTTTCGACACGAAATTAATAATAATAATCAAGCCATCCTCACAGCGCTTTACAAAAGATCACAGTAAAAGCAGCAAGTACAATCAAAGCAAACACACAAACACACGCGCGTGCACACACACAAACACGCACGCACGCGTGCGCACACACGCACGCACGCGTGCGCACACACGCACGCACGCACACACACACATACTATATCTATGTGTATCTCTCTCTCTCTCTCTCTCTCTCTCTCTCTCTCTCTCTCTCTCTCTCTCACACACACACACACACACACACACACACACACACACACACACACCAGCTTCACACAGTATGAATGTGTCAGTTCACCAAACACTAGGTCACACAGACCCCCCCCCCCCCCCCCCCACACACACACACACACACACACACACACACGCTCACCGACGCATACAACGTATACAATAAGGCACAATATATGAATAAGCGTGAATATAAGTCAAACACAACAGAACAATGTGCATGATTAATTTTCACAAAGGCAAAAAGCACGAAAACACGCGAAACAAAACATACATTTCAAAAAGCATAAAAAAGGGAAGAAGAAGACGTCGTATGCATAACAAAGGTAGGTGTGATGGGGATACGTGGGCAAGGCAGGCAAGGCAAGGCAAGGCAAGGCAGATGTTTTATTTCATACCCACTTGGGGCAACACGCATTCAATCATAATTCCTATCAAGAAAGAATGGACTTTTGAAAGAGATTATGTTAAAGCCCTATTGATTAATGAGCGGCTTAGCTGACCAAGTCCACCGCCAGGTGGCGAAAAGCTCAAATATGGCTAATCCTAGTGATATTCTTTGTTGGGGGAGAGAGGGGGGGACTCCTCTCCTTTTCTCTCTCTCTCTCTCTCTCTCTCTCTCTCTCTCTCTCTCTCTCTCTCTCTCTCTCTCTCTCTCTCTCTCTCTCTCTCTCTCTCTCTCTCCAGCGAAAAATAGATTCTAGTACTTTGACAAAGGGAAGTAATATAGCCAGTAGAGTGATCCAAGGACGAGTGATCTCCCTTAAACAATGAATAAATGTAAATTGAAATATCAATATAAACAATCGTAGTTATTGATCGAGTTTTTGAAAAAAAATTATAATTTATGGCTGGTGGGTCTTCGGTGGACATGATCTTCTCTCTGCGGCTGATCATACACGCGTAAGATCGTATGTTGATGCGATCCGACTGCGCCACGTGAGTTATGATTCACATGAAATACTTCCGTTTAAAAATAATCCTGCTCTTTTCGCTTTCGCTATACTCCAGTAGTAGACCCAACACACGAATTTCACGTGAATCATGACTCACATCGATCGCCACGATCGCGTCGCATTCAGATCCGAATCGTATGTAGCGCAGCAGGACCTTTGCTGGAAAGTTATGTCTGGCAAGTCTGGTAACTTCGGTTTGGCAAGTCTGGCAAGTTCGTTCTGGCAAGTCTGGCAACTTCGGTTTGGCAAGTCTGGCAAGTTCGTTCAGGCAAGTCTGGCCACTTCGGTTTGGCAAGTCTGGCAAGTTCGTTCTGGCAAGTCTGGCCACTTCGGTTTGGCAAGTTTGTTCGTATTCCAGACATCCCTGGACAGAGGCAGCATCACCTCACATTGGGAAAGAACATCCTAGCTTTAGTTGTGTTTGTCATTTGAACGAATCTGTTTTTCTTTCTTTCTTTTGCATTAAACATTTTTATTCGGTTTTTCATTTAAATATGCATAACCAAAGAAAAAAGACAAATATATAACACATACATATATACATAATACATACATAAAGAAATATATATAAAATTTGTTTTATATGAGACTGAAAATAATTTAAATCAACCCCCAAATAGAAAAGGAAATAATAAAAGAAGCGACGTGGGTATGTTAACATAAACTATGATGCCAGTACAAAAACATGGGTTACAAAATTAAGCGCTTTATGTGTTACAGAAAAACAAATCAACTCTTGGGGGGGGGGGGGGGGGGGGGGGGGGGGGGGGGGGGGGGGGGGGTGGGGGGGGGGGGGGGGGAGCAAAAAAACATAAGGCCTTCTCTGTTTTACATATTAGAGTGAGCATTCGTTGCAGTTGTTTGCCCTGTACCTCAAGACATATTTGAACGAACCTTGAATTTATAATTTACATATTTATTTTGCTTTTGTTTATCTGTTCGTCTGTCGATTTACCTCCGAGAGGAAATGGGAGATACGTGAAGCCAATGCAATAAAAGAGATGGACAGATAAACTCTACACGCGGACTGAGAGACAAACAAGCACGCCGAAAGACAGACAGAGAGAACAGAAGAACAGACGGACAGAGCAACAGATGATTTGTACTGCTAGGGTAACCGACTCAGCCAGAAAATAAAAGAGGAGGCAAGGCTAGAGAGAGAGGGGGGAGGGAGGGAGGGAGAGAATACTAAACACTGAGCACTGACATGGTCTAATGAGTAGGCCATTTGCCCATTGTGAGTGGTTAACAAGGTATTGTAATGGTAGCAACATTTCAACATAAATGAGAGAGAGGGGGGAGGGAGAGAGAGAAATTTGAGGACAATTCTTAAATGACATTGAAGGGGGGAGGGGATGAAAGAAGAAAAGTAAAGTGTAAAGTTAGGGTTAGAGTGGGAGTTGAGGTTGGTCTTAGGAGAAACGAACTCGGATAAACAAGCGTTTACAAGATAAGTTTCCTTTTCTTTTTAACTTTTGATTGAGTTCATGCGTCTCTGGTAACCATGTCGGGGGAGAGAGAGAGAGAGAGAGAGAGAGAGAGAGAGAGAGAGAGAGAGAGAGAGAGAGAGAGAGAGAGAGAGACTCTTGGGACCATAGCCTTTTACCTTGAGAATATCCTTTAAAAGTATCTTGTCACGTCGAAGACATTTTCAGAAACGAGGCTCTTACGTGACAGGAAATGAGTTCAAATGACTTCCTCCCTTGGCTCTTCAACACACCATTTTCGAACCAATGTTCGCAAGTAACTTCACTTTTTGTGTGTGTCTTGAAACCGACAGATTGTCGTGTCTTAAGACATTCGGTTTTTGAAAGAGATACGACAAGGACCTGATTGATCTTCTAAAGTACAGTTGTGTCTTCTTCATTTTGTTTTGTATATTATGATTGATCTTCTAAACTACAATAATCTTCTTCATTTTCCTCTGTATATTATGATTGATCTTCTAAAGAACAAGGTCTTCTTCGTGTACTTTGTCACTTACGTTGTCTGATATCCTCTCCCATAGCGCATGTTTTCTAATTACACGGACGTCTCACGCTGTCACGCATTCCACTAGTATGCACACTACAGGGTTGAGTTTCTCTAGACGACGGTCGCCGCGCGCATAACTGTTACGCCAAAAGGGGTCTAAGAAACACTAGAAAACGTTTGGCGGGGAAATATTACAAGCTCTTGTCTGATTGGTCAAAAAAAGGTATTCTTTTAACCAAACTTTAGGCTAATGGACCAATCAACAACTAGAAATGTATTAACCCCCATACAAGTCACGTGATAGTTCCGGATAGTTGCCGCTTGATCGCTTGCTGGGAAGAACAAAACGCTCGTGCGCGAACTATCGGCAAACGAAGGATGTTTCTTATACCGGTTTTTTCCGACTTGAGCGAGCGCAACATAACGTTAGCCCTTGTGAAACGGCCCCCGGGTTTCCTAACTTTGAACGCAAAGTCAGTGTTATTCAAATTTGAATCCCATTTGGGTTACAACTTACGTTTGTGAATCAGAGTAGATTGATTCAGTTCATCCTTACAGCTCATAATGAAGTAATTACTCAGACAAAGGTGTAACTTAGCTTTCCCATTAATTTCTGGCCTTCTTTCTGATTCATAAACTGAAAGTTGCAGTTGTAAAGTTGCAGGTAAAAATAGCAGTACCATCGACATTAAAATTGCTGGCCAAAAAATAAAATATGTTATTAACTAGCAATCCCGTCAAAATTCAACTCTGAATTAACTCCCTCTCATTAACGGAGTAAAGGTGGAAATACATATTGTTATTTTTCACGCTTTCCCCATGTCACCACGGTCATAAGCCAGTGATACCATTACTAGCACAATATCAGTGTGTTGACGTGGGGAAAGAACGACAAATACCAGCGTGTCTTTATAGAGACCTTTTACCAGAGATTTGAGAGACTGCATCACTAACCCGCCACGAAGCGAAAGCTGGTTAATGTTTTCAGAGAATTCTGTTTGTTCCTGACTGACTATCTATCTATCTGACTGACTATATGAACACGATAACGTTTGAACGGAGGGACGTAGGACGCTCACATTTTGCATGCGGATAGGTACTAAGGATATCTAGGCCAGGTTTAAAAATGGTCAAAGGTCAAGGTCACTGGAATCGAAAATGCTACCGAGCACCTGACACGATAACGTTTGAACGGGAGCACGTAGGACGACCACATTTTGCATGTGGATAGGTACTTAGGATATCGAAGCCAGATTCAAAAATGAAAGTCATTGGTCAAAGGTCAAAGTCACTGGAACCGAAAATACTGCCGAGTGAGATCCTCGCTGGCGCAGGGGTACTGCAAAGTGCGGGGGTGTAGACTGTTTGGTCGGACTTTGGTTTCAGGGGTGTTTATCTGTTTGTTCCTGCAAGGTCACTGGAGCCGAAAATGCAGCCACGCGGCTGGTTGATCTAGTGTTTTCACGCTCTAGTTCATTGAACATTTCGTCACACACATTTTTGTTTCCTTATCCCAATGTGTGATGACGTGGGGTGTTTTGTTTTGCTGTTGTCTGTTTGTTTGTCTGTTTTTTTCTGCCTGTCAGTCTGTCTCAGAAATAAAACAAAAATGATGCAATGATTTAATTTAATCAAATTAATGCTGTGAAGCTGAAATAACCTTGAATTCCCACTTCCAGGTTTAGTTTCAACATTGATTTTTTAATACCATTCGTTTATAGGCTTTTAGTAATGGTCTCAACGGGGCCAATTAACAGACAAACTCCATACAAAACAAACGAAAGCAAAAACAATGCCGGGTAAATGACCATAGCGAATATTTACAGGAAATACGCGAGTTCTTTTAGTGTTGTGTTATCGCCAACAAACAAACAAAATAGTATTCGTTAGAAACATTCAATCAAGGGAAGCTATCTGAAGCTATAGAGTGAATATCTTCAAAAATGCTAGGTTAGTTCCCTTGTTTTGTCGTTCATAGAGAGAGAGAGAGAGAGAGAGAGAGAGAGAGAGAGAGAGAGAGAGAGAGAGAGAGAGAGAGAGAGAGAGAGTAGACCTAGCAACAATGGATGCCTAGGCCGTGCGGGCTTTAGGGCCTGCGTGCAAGCGCGCCACCTTCCTCTCCCTCTCTCTCTCTCCCTCTCTATCTCTCGCTCCTTTCCTTCTCTATCTCTCTCTCTCTCTCTCTCTCTTTCTCTCTCTCTCTCTGTGTCACTATCTCTCTCTCTCTCTCTCTCTCTCTCTCTCTCTCTCTCTCTCTCTCTCTCTCTCTCTCTCTCTGTTTCTCTCTCTCTCTCTCTCTCTCTCTCTCTCTCTCTCTCTCTCTCTCTCTCTCTCTCTCTCTCTCTCTCTCCCTCTCTATCTCGGCAATCTTATGAAATGATGGTAAAGCAACTCGATTATGGCAAAGAAAACTGGGCGTATCAAGTAAAGGAGGTATTGTCAGAACATGGTTTTGGATTTGTGTGGATGTTTCGGGAAGTAGGTAGGCTAATGATAAACAATTCATTTCAGAATTTAAAGACAGACTCATTTGTTCATTCAGACAAAATTGGCATTCTGACATGGAAAACAACAATAAATATAGTTGGGTTTTCTCGTTTAAAAGTGTGTTTCAATGTGAAAAACATCTGAACGTCATTACTGACAAATGGCATAGACTTAATTACGCAAGATTTCGGTTAAGGACTCTGGGTTTTAATGCTAATAAAAGGTGGTTTCATCCTGAGGCGTCCACAGAATCCCAATGCCCTATGTATGAAGCACGTGTTGAGAGCGAATCACATTTTTCATTTCAATGTAAAGCATATGAGACAGTTCGTAAGAAATGTATATTCTTTCAATTGCATATTGCTGGGAGTAATGACATTGTTTCTGTTCTTACATCAGAGGATGAATCTGTTATCAAATCTGTTGCAAAGTTTATTGCAGAAGCCTTGAAGATAAGGCAAAGGAATGCTAACAATAATGATGGATTTATATTGGCAACTCAGGATTATTTTGACGTATGGTTAAAAGAAAGAGAGAGAGAGAGTGGGATAGAGGAAAGAAAGGGAGAGAAATACTTGGTATAAAATTGTAGTTGGATGGTCGAGTTATTTTTCTTGATGCATGAATTCCTATATGGGTTTCTTAAACCTATTTTTGTGAACAAAAGTGAGTGAGTGTGTGCGTAATTGTGTGTGTGTGTGTGTGTGTGTGTGTGTGTGTGTGTGTGTGTGTGTGTGTGTGTGTGTGTGTGTGTGTGTGTGTGAGAAAGGGGGGGGGGGAGAGAGGGAGAGAGGTAAAGGAAGATAAGAATGGGATGTTGTTAACTTGCTTATATTATAGACGAAGAATCTACGACATTTCCTTTTTCAGACTTCTACAATTCATGTTTCATTGATGACGTAATGTTTGTTTTCTATGCTTGATTTGTTATTAAGTTGACATATTTTGCTTACTCCCTTGTCATGAGACCTTTTATGGTGATGACAATAAAACTGTCAAATTGTCAAATTGTCTCTCTCTCTCTCTCTCTCTCTCTCTCCCTCCTCTCTCTCTCTCTGTCTCTCTCTCTCTCTCTCTCTCTCTCTGTCTCTTTCTCTCTCTCTCTCACTCATTCTCTCTCTCTCTGTCTCTCCCTCCCTCTGTCTCTCTATCTCTTTCTCTGTTTCTTTCTGTCTCTCTCTCTATCTCTCTCTCTCTCTCTCTCTCTCCCTCCCTCCTCTCTCTCTGTATGTCTCTCCCTCCTCTCTCTCTCTGTCTCTCTGTCTCTCTCTCTCCCTCATTCTCTCTCTCTCTCTCTTTCTTTCCCTCCTTCTCTCTCTCTGTCTCTCTTTCCCTGTCCCTCTTTCTCTGTCTCTCTCTTTCTGTCTCTCTCTCTTCTGTCTCTCTCTCTACCTGTCTCTCTCTCTCTCCTTCTCTCTTTCTCTGTCTCTCTCTCTCTCTCTCTCTCTCTCTCTCTCTCTCTCTCTCTCTTTCTGTCTCTCTCTCTGTCTCTCTCTTTCTCTCTCCCTCCTTCTCTCTCTCTCCCTCCTCTCTCGCTGTGTGTGTGTCTCTCTCTCTCTCTCTGTCTCTGTCTCTCTCTCTCTCTCTCTCTCTCTCTCTCTCTCTCTCTCTCTCTCTCTCTCTCTCTCTCTCTCTCTCTCTCTTTCTCTCTCTCTGTGTCTCAGTATCTCATTACTATTTTTTGCCACGATAAATTATGCGAACACACACACTGCGTGTTGCATGAAAGAACGTTCCTTGCAGTTAACACATGTTGGGATCCATTCTTCGAAGACATGCGCATAACTAATGACAAAAACGAGGCTCCTCGGTATTGGGGTTCTGTCCCTTTCTGATGAGATTTGACATGCGTGTGTGTGTGTGTGTGTGTGTGTGTGTGTGTGTGTGTGTGTGTGTGTGTGTGTGTGTGTCTAATCTCTCTCTCTCTCTCTCTCTCTCTCTCTCTCTCTCTCTCTCTCTCTCTCTCTCTCTCTCTCTCTCTCTCTCTCTCTCTCTCTCTCTCTCTTCCTCATAGCTTTTCATCCTTAATCCTATCATTGTGTGTGTGTGTGTGTGTGTGTGTGTGTGTGTGTGTGTGAGTGTGTGTTTGTGTGTGGTGTGTGTTTATATCTGTCATTGTCTGTATCTGTCTCTCTCTCTCCCTCCTTATGTCCCTTCTCTCTCTCTCTCTCTCTCTCTCTCTCTCTCTCTCTCTCTCTCTCTCTCTCTCTCTCTCTCTCTCTCTCTCTCTCTCTCACTCACTCATATCTGTGTTCTGTCTGTGTAAAAGAGTGTGTGTGTCGTGTAAATTGTGTTGTGTGTTACTCTGTGTGCATTTGTCTGTCTCAGTCTTTTTATGTGTTTACATGTATGTCTGTATCCATCTGTCTGTCTATCTCTCTATCACTGTGTCTGTCTGTCGCTTTCTCTAGCTCAGTGTCTCTGTGTATTTATCAGTCTTTCTGTCTCAGTGTCTCCTTGTTTCTTTGGGTGGGTGCGAATGTGTATACTTGTGGGACCGGCTGTGCAAGTGTGCTGGTATCTGTTTGTGCGCATGTGTCTGTTCTTGTGTGTGTGTGTGTGTGTGTGTGTGTGTGTGTGTGTGTGTGTGTGTGTGTGTGTGTGTGTGTGTGTGTGCATACATGCACGTGCGCCTCAGTTTGAGTGTGCTGTAATCTGTTTGTGTGCTCAGGTGTCTGTGTGTGTATGCACGCACATGCGCCTTTGTATGTGCACGCCATTGTGTCTGTGTACTGATGCGAGTGTGCTTGTGTGCATGTGTGTTAGAAAGAGACACCCAGAAAGAGACAAGAACACAGTGAGTCAGAGTTAGAACGAGAGACTGACAGACACCATGGACACAGTGTGAGAGAACAGAGGAACGGACGAAGTAATTCAATTTTATTTATACAGGACGGTATCAATAAGTATAAACACATTTTTACATTCAGCGCTTCTCGGAGAATCAGAAGGTGAATGAACATGAACATCAATGTAAACATGCCGAGACAGAGACCCCTGAGACAGACACACATGCACACACACAAACGTGCACCAATGCAGTGACATACACAATATTTTTGTGTGTGGACGTAAACATTCTTCCGTTTTCTACACAGAGATACTGAGACAGCAGACAGACAGGGAGGGAGGAAAACATTAAGAGAGACAGAGAAGAACAATGAGACAGAACAAGAGAGTGAGAGAGGGGGGGGGGGGTTGGGAGGGAAAGAGAAACAGAGTGTCATAAACACAATCATGTATGGGCCCATACCCCTATGTCACAAGCCCGCTATGCTACAGTTTTGCCTCTTTGGTGTAAAACTCGTTGGTCCATTGTGTGTGTGTGTGTGTGTGTGTGTGTGTGTGTGTGTGTGTGTGTGACGTAAGTGTCCCGCGCGACCCGCTTTCTTTATTTCTTATCTACACCCCCCCCCCTTCTCCCCCCCCCCCCTTCTCACCCTCTCTCCTTTTCATTTCTCGACCAACCGCCACGTTAATTGCCATCCACCATCTAAGAGAACGCCGATTAAGGCCGTTGTCTGTTTGAAGTTCGATTTGTCTCCCCGGTCGGCATGTAACCCCTACCGAGGTTATCTCCCTTCACCCCCCCCCCCCCCTCTTATCTACCCTCCTCACCATGAGAAAGTGACAACCACGGTCAATTCCCTTTGAAGACGGTTTTGCCTTTCCTATCATGAGCAAGGTTAGGAATGTCCGGCATGTGATAATGCTGTAATCGGCGCGTGATTGTTCTGTACATTTTGAACATCATCTTGTGATGTGTCGACTGCTATAAACCAATGACAGGCTTTCATTGTTTGAAAGTGAAGGCTATAATTGGAGTGGTGAGAAAAAGTTGTCACACAAGACGCTGAAACGTAGCTAGAGCAACACTCCCAGCCTGTTATAATATGCCCACTAGTAAGTATTATTGATGGCAGGTGATTGAGATCTGGTTTGTTTGACCCTAGTTTTGATCTAGATCCTATGTTCAATGATGAATAAGGAGTAGATAGATATGTTATTGAAAAGAAGTGGTAAACATTGTATTCTATTTATGTGCACTGATTATTTGTGTGTGTGTGTTTTTGACTTGAACACTTTTGGTACCAGAACCGGAGTTTATGCCTACTAACCCTTTTGTCTATTTTTAGTAGGAAACCTATGGGCCGCAATCTTGCACTTTATGATACCATTCCTTTCCAGGTGTTGGATGGAGAGTGATGTTGGATTGATCACCTTTTATGTTTTACTGATCTCAGTTTGTTAACTGAAATTCAGTTTATTTATTAACTAGTGCTATTGTACAAGGGAAGCCTTCTAGCCGGTTGGGATTCACTAATGCCCTGCCGACTGAAGCCCCTTGTCTCTAAGCCATAGAGATCTACATCCACCTTCTCCTGTGATTATCAGCAGGGCATCGTGGGCCGGACGATTATCCCGGACTCCACCAAGCACCAAGACGGGACCGCCGCCAAGACGACCCGCACCCAGAATCCGCGAGGAGACCACGCTTGAACCGTGCCATCCCGCGAAGCCGTAACCGGAACGACTGGGAGCTACTCTCATCTGACGAGCAAGCCCAGCCACCCCAGCACTCGCCGATCACTACGGAGGAACTCAACCACAGCTAAGTCCCCCGGACTGCGCCAATCATTTGAACTTTCCTCCGGACAATGAAGAGAATTAGTAACCCTTCCTGCTTGGGGCTAACCTTCTAGAAAGACAAAAGTCTTATAAATCCTTTCGGATTCCATTGTTTTTTTATCCATATTTTGTTTTGGCGCCATTGAGCTGCTTTATTATTATTGTTGCATAATCTTATGCAGATTTTGGGAGTAAATAAAATACAAGTGTCAAATAATCCTGAACCCTTTGGTCAGACTGATGAGAGTGGGAGTCTTGTAATTTCATGTAAAACCCTTCTTCTCTCTGTCTGCCATTTAGAGCAATTCAACCACTTGTATTTCTTACAACCATACGAGCCAGAACCCGGGCACAAATATAAATTTATTAGATGAAAAGGGGCCGGGAAAGTTGCTCATCTCCCATACCCTAGAGAAGTGGGCTAAAGGCAAATTTTCTACTTGAAAATTTAACACACTAAAAGTCTTCCCTAGAGGCTTAGCCTTTTAACCCATTACCTCGTCACAGTGTGTATGCGCGCACACGTATACATGTGTGTTTGTGTATTTATGTGTGCGTGCATGCGCGCGCGCGTGTGTATGTATGTGTGTGACAAAAGCTTATGCACTCTTATTGATTCCTGAACAAGCAGAAAGAGACAATATATAGACATAGACAAGATACACACGCATGCACGCGCACGCACACGCACACACACACACACAATCAGTCTCACGCACATATAAAAGCCCCCTCGCATATATGGCACACAAAAGCTTAAAACAGAAATAGAATAGCTAAACAAGAATTGATTTAAATTATTTTTAAAAAAATATTTATATTCTTAAACCAGAAAGCACTTCCAATGAAAGTTCCACGCACGCTGAACACACACACACACACACACACACACACACACACACACACACACACACACACACACACACATATATATATATATATACACACACACACACACACACACACACACACACACACACACACACACACACACACACACACACACGCACGCACACGCACGCACGCGTGCGCACACACACACATACAGAGCGTGCGCACATACATGTATGCATGCATAAAAGCATTATGCACGCGCGCACACACACACACACTGAACAGCCTGACTTTAATTTCCTACTGAGGGAGAATAGCCACTGCCTATAGGCTTTATCCACTTACTTTCGTCTTTCAAGTTTGACCAGAGAGATACCAGGATCTTGTGGGTTTTTTTAAAAGTATGCATCATATTATTAAAAGTCAACTGTCCGTCCGTCCGTCCATCCGTCCAAAACACAGAACGGGCCTTATAACTCCGCCGTTTTTCGACCGAATCGCTTCAAATTCGCTATCAGCCCTAACGTGGCGATGGCAACGGCAACCAAGGCGGCCGTGTCATTTGCGCGGTTTGGCAAATGCGCGAAACGCGTATCCACCGGCCTCTCAGCACCCGTATCTCCGGTATTTCTGGACGGATTGCCTTCCAATTTGGACGTTAGATGACCGGGGACAGTGATTATCTGTGTGCCAAACTGAAAGCGAATCGATTTATAAACGCGCGCGATATGCGCCGCTTGACCTTTTCACCAACCGCGGCGAAACGAGACTTGACATTGACTCGCAATTTGGTACGTGCATGACCAGCGATAGTGCCTATCTTGTTGCAAAGTTTCAACAGCATCCATTTATAAACGTGCGCGATATGATCCAATTTACATTTGCACGGACCCGGCATTTCAAGCCGTTCACAACAAACAGTTTACACAGAAACAACTCAGTACTGCGCGTGCGCGGGCAAGAAAAGGGTTGGAGAGCGGAGATTACATTAGCGAGGTACAATATCCCGCTATTCACCGAGTGAGAGCGGAGATTACTTTAGCGAGGGACGGGGTGGAATGGGATGAGAGAAGAAGATGGAAGGAGGGAGAGAGACAAAAGTAAAATATAATATTTCGCGGACCCAACGAAACCGGTACTCAGCGTTACCGGTACTTGGCGTTGCCGGTACTAGGCGTTGCGCTAGTCTAAATAAATAAAAACGGCTGTGTAATACGTTTTGCAGTTAAAACTAGATCAGTGAAAGGTTTCTTTCAAGCCACAGTTGAGAAAACTTGACGTTTGGTTCACTCACTTTCTGCTGCTCTTAAACAAAGTATATTTTTCACAGAAAACAAAACAATCACACTAAGGAAAAGGCGAAAGTTTGATCTTCGTTTGTTGCAAGTTTGAGATGCGTAAACGGAGTCAAAGCACTAGAACGAGAATATTGATTGAAAACAAAATCCAACACTGACAACGTCTTCCTGAAACTGGCTGTACTGGTCAGCCTCGTTTTCGCTCGCGTGACCTTTGACCTCCTAGCTCATTAATAAAAGCTATTACTAGACCAGGCAACCATATTGGCCGCCATTTTGAAATATTGAGTTGGAGAGCTTGCTTCTTTTTAAAAATGTAATGTACACATATGAATGTAAATTCATGCAAAAGGGCATGCCTCGAACCAGAATTGCATCTTAACCCTCAGTTTGCCCCGCCCTACATGTAGAGATAGCTTAAAGCTGAGTATTACTATTATCAAACATAAGGTTACTGATTGCTGCTTTCTTTTGCCAAACAACAAACAAATCTTATGTTGTAGGTCTTTCGGTCGTACTGAGTTTTTCATTAATTCATTCATTCATTATTTATTGGTCCCCGAGCCGAAGGTTCGGGGAGCTATTGTTCTTGTCTGGTCCGTCCGTCCGTCCGGTGTCCGTCCGTCCATCCGGCGTGCCTCCGTCCGTCCATCCGGCGTGCCGGCCTCCGTCCGTCCGGCTATTCGTCCGTTTTTCTCAAAAACTATTCAGTCTATCATCATCAAATTTGGCATACTAGTTTGCCAAGATGCAAGCTATCCACTGATGTATTTAGTTTTACATTAAGGTCAAGGTCGCGCCAGTTACGGGGTTCAAACCCCGAAACACATAATCGCTAATATCTCGCGAAGTTTTGCATGTATTTTAATGCAGTTTTTTTCACAACATTTCTTGATGAATGGTCTATAACACAGTTGTAATGAATTGTTCTGTGCGCGCGTGTGCGCATGATCGCGCGCGCTCAAATCACGGGTCCGAACCCCAAGACCATCTAGTAATGATTAGTAAGTATTTATAAACAAATTTCAGACCATTCAATTAGTTTGTCAACATTGTCCTGTAAACAAGTAAAAACCTTGTCTACTTTACTATCACTAGTATGCATAGTCGTATCATCTGCAAACATTTCAGTAGGAGTTGTAAGAAAAAAGAGGCAGATAATTAATGTATATTGAAAATAAGATGGGGCCAAGGACTGAACCTTGGGGAACACCAAAATCAACAGGCATTATAGAGGATTCAAATTCATTTAGAAAGACTCTTTGCTTTTGATCTGATTTGTTTTTTTAAAGACGATAGGAATTCTAAGGTGTTATTAGTAATGCCATAAATATTTAGTTTTTTTAGCAAGAGGTTGCGATCAGCAACATCAAAGGCTTTCATGAAATCAACAGCAAGAACACCTGTAATTTCATCATTGTTAATATTAGTAAGCCACTGATCTACCAAGTTGGTTAAAGCAGTGTGTCACGAATGGTTAGCTCTAAACCCTGATTGGTTTTGATGAAATAAGTCAAAGGAATTGAAATGATTCAGAATATGTTTATTTATGTGAATTTCCAAAGGCTTAGATAGGGTAGATAAAATAGAAGAGAGAGAGAGAGAGAGAGAGAGAGAGAGAGAGAGAGATATATATATATATATATATATATATATATATAGAGAGAGAGAGAGAGAGAGAGAGAGAGAGAGAGAGAGAGAGAGAGAGAGAGAGAGAGAAATTTGATATGTCAAAAAAGAGGACTTTCTCTTTTGGTGACTGTAATCGTCATCATCATCATCATCATATAATCATCATCATCATCATCATCATCATATAATCATCATCATCGTCACCATCATCACCATCATCATAATAATCATCATCATCATCATATAATCATCATCATCGTCACCATCATCACCATCATCATAATAATCATCATCACCATCATCACCATCATCATCATCATCATCATCATCATCACCATCCATGCCATAAAAGAGCACAGAGGCTCAGAGGTATACGCAGTTCTTTCCCCTACGTTGTGGCCATATAAGAGGTTTTTCTTTAATTTCTCCCCTACTTAATACCCCACATGGCCGAAAGGCCGAACAGGGCGTAAAGCCTCATTTTATTATCCCCCCTACTGAATACATTATGCGATAAAGGAATTATTAATGCCATGAAAGACAGCAATGACGGGGGCTCTGCTTGTGTAACTCAGCCTGTTCTATGTCATTTTGGATTGTCAAAAATTAATGCTTGGTCTGCTACCAAAAAAGGAGGTAGAAAACTCTCCATATAACTTTACATTACATTACTTCTCACACGCACGCACGCACACGCACACGCACGCACGCACACGCACACGCACACGCACACACACACACACACACACACACACACACACAAACTATTCTTTAATGCTCACATACTCTCCATGATCGATTATGCTTCAACATTATGGGATAGCTGTAGTGATACAAATTTAAAGATTATCAATCGTATGTACAAAAAAGCAATTAAAATAATTTTATTAAAATCAAGTTCACTTACCTATGAAGACTACAAACAACTAGATATACTAACTTTTCAAGACAGACTTTTCCTCAAAAAGGCAATCTGCATGCATACTATTGTGAACGGAAATGCTCCCAAAAAGATAACAGATACATTTACGACAAACACAAGCAGACACACCCATTTACTCTCATTCCCTCGACCAAATAATAATCTATTCAAATCTAGTCTCCTCTATTCGGGTGGAGATTTATGGAACAAACTACCCTCCATTTTAAAAAACATGAAAAACAAGAACTACTTCAAGAAAAAAATGAAAATGTATCTCTTTAACAGAACATAATTGATAACTTTATTCCAATTATTTAAAAGAATGGAAACGTAGCCTACATAACATATTTTGGTAAGTAAATGTGATGTTTTAAATGTTTCGTTATTGATGTTGATGTATATATTGTACATAATATGCTATTCGCATATGTCCCCATCCTTTTTCCTGTTTTGGTGTGTGGAATATTTGCTTGTTTCTTTAATTAATTGTTTACTTGTATATTTTCCTTTTCTTGTTCGCTACTTTGGAATGTTTAGTTCTTTATTTTTTCTTTATATCATTTTTTATGGATGGCTTGTTGAAAAAAAGCATGTTTTGCTTATACAATGTTCCCATCTGGAAATAAAATTTTGACTTGACTTGACTTGACTTGACACACACTCACACACACACACACACACACACACACACACACACATACACACACACACACACACACACTGTCTCACACACACACACACACACACACACACACACACACACACACACACACACACACACACACACACACACACACACACTCACACACACTCGGGGGCAAATAAGAGAGTGAGAAAGAGAGAGAGAGAGAGAGAGAGAGAGAGAGAGAGAGACAGACAGACAGACAGACAGACGGACGGACAGGTAGACAGAGATATAGACCTGGGACACACACACACACACACACACGCACGCACACGCACACGCACACGCACACACACACACATACACACACACAGAGAAAAGGGGGGGGGGGGGTGTCCAGGGGGGAAATGTCCGCCGTGAATGGGGGGTATGTGTCCGGGGGGGGGGGGGGGGGGGGGGGGCAAAAGTACCAGGGGGCAAGTGACCGGGGGGCAAATGGACAGGGGGGCAAATGGTCGGGGGGGATGTCCGGGGGGGGGGGGGATGCCCTGATACCAACTGAAAGTCACAAGAGAGCATGTTGTTGAACGAATGTATCGGCCAGTGTGTCACGGGCGTAAGCGTTTAGAGATCGATAACGAATCAATAGCAGCTTTTTTTAAATCACCAAATTAACAACGGGAAAAGAAGGGGATCCCCCTTGTATCCCTTGTATCCCTTCATTGTTCTACATAATTCAGCTCCGAATTTGTTTTTGAAACATGAGCTTGCAGATCACATCGCTCACCCCCACCCTCTCTCCCTTTCTCTCTCTCTCTCTCTCTCTCTCTCTCTCTCTCTCTCTCTCTCTCTCTCTCTCTCTCTCTCTTCTGCTCCTTCTGAGCTTGTCCTAAAAGACTTTGTTTCTTCATTGTTTGGCTCGAATTCAGTTTGATTTTGGCGACTGTACAAATACATTCCAAGAAAAGATACGGATCAAATACCATACAGTTTTTGGTTGGTTGGTTTGCTGGTGTTTGGTTTTTTTAAAGAAGTATTTTTGGTGTTTAGGTTTTTTCTCCAGACGTCCTGTCTACTAATATTTCACATGCGCAAGCATGTCTTTGAGGTCTGGGTATTGTACGTCACCTCACTTTGTAAGGGACGGACTATGCGATCGTCGCAGTGTGTGTGTGTGTGTGTGTGTGTGTGTGTGTGTGTGTGTGTGTGTGTGTGAGAGAGAGAGTATGTGTGTGTGTGTATGTATATGTGTGTATATGTGTGTGTGTGTGTGTGTGTGTGTGTGTGTGTGTGTGTGTGTGTGTGTGTGTGTGCGTGCGTGTGTGTGTGTGTGTGTGTGTGTTTGTGTGTGTGTGCTCGCGCGCGCGCGCGTGTGTGTTACAAGCATATGTTTTCAACAGCTGTACAGAATCACTTAAAATGTTGTGTGGTGGTGCACCACCGAGAATAGAAGACATCGCAGGACAAATTATAACTCTGCTGGCCTTGACCTTGACGTTTGACATTGAAAACGTAAAGTTCTCTTTGTCTCTGTCTCCCTTCCCCCTCTCTCTGTCTCTCTCTCTCTCTCTCTCTCTCTCTCTCTCTCTCTCTCTCGCTCTCTCTCTCTCTCTCTCTCTCTCTCTCTCTCTCTCTCTCTCTCTCTCTCTCTCTCTCTCTCTCTCTCTCTCTCTCTCTCTCTCTCTCTCTCTCTCCCTCTCTCTCTCAAGTGAACAGAGGGCCTCACGTGAAAGAGCCACCTACATAACATTTTCGCCCTTGAAAAATAAAGTTCAAGTTTTTAAGTTTTCTCTCTCTCCCCTCTCTCTCCCTCCTCTCTGTCTGTCTCTCTCTCTCTCTCTCTCTCTCTCTCTCTCTCTCTCTCTCTCTCTCTCTCTCTCTCTCTCTCTCTCTCTCTCTCTCTCTCTCTCTCTCTCTCTCTCTCTCTCTCAAGTGAACAGAGGGCCTCACGTGAAAGCGCCACCTACATAAAATTATCGCCCTTGGGCAACACGAAGAAGCAGTATAAAGCCTCATTGCTTGCCATCCTACCAGGTTAGTCTAACAGATGATCGCAGGGCTACCAACACTCAAAACGATGTATCGTACGAGTATTAACAGCAAGAATGTTACATTCATGGTTACAGTTTTAACTCATTCGCATCGCAACGATTTTTAATTATTAAAAAAACTCACAAATCACTCCAGCCATACACACAAATCACTCCAGCCATACACACAAATCACTCCAGCCATACACACAAATCACTCCAGCCATACACACAAATCACTCCAGCCATACACACAAATCACTCCAGCCATACACACAAATCACTCCAGCCATACACACAAATCACTCCAGCCATACTCACAAATCACTCCAGCCATACACACAAAACACTCCAGCCATACACACAAATCACTCCAGCCATACACACAAATCACTCCAGCCATCACAGCCATACACACAAATCACTCCAGCCATACACACAAATCACTCCAGCCATACACACAAATCACTCCAGCCATACACACAAATCACTCCAGCCATACACACAAACACTCCAGCCATACACACAAAAACACTCCAGCCATACACACAAACACTCCAGCCATACACACAAATCACTCCAGCCATACACACAAATCACTCCAGCCATACACACAAATCACTCCAGCCATACACACAAATCACTCCAGCCATACACACAAATCACTCCAGCCATACACACAAATCACTCCAGCCATACACACAAATCACTCCAGCCATACACACAAAACACTCCAGCCATACACACAAATCACTCCAGCCATACACACAAATCACTCCAGCCATACACACAAATCACTCCAGCCATACACACAAAACACTCCAGCCATACACACAAAACACTCCAGCCATACACACAAATCACTCCAGCCATACACACAAAACACTCCAGCCATACACACAAAACACTCCAGCCATACACACAAATCACTCCAGCCATACACACAAATCACTCCAGCCATACACACAAATCACTCCAGCCATACACACAAATCACTCCAGCCATACACACAAATCACTCCAGCCATACACACAAATCACTCCAGCCATACACACAAATCACTCCAGCCATACACACAAATCACTCCAGCCATACACACAAATCACTCCAGCCATACACACAAATCACTCCAGCCATACACACAAATCACTCCAGCCATACACACAAATCACTCCAGCCATACACACAAATCACTCCAGCCATACACACAAATCACTCCAGCCATACACACAAATCACTCCAGCCATACTCACAAATCACTCCAGCCATACTCACAAATCACTCCAGCCATACTCACAAATCACTCCAGCCATACACACAAGCAAAACAGACATAAACAAGAAGAGAAATGTAAGAAGTTTGCAGGTTTTTACTTCAGGTTTAGACATAGGGAAGTGGTAGATCAGACTTTTGTATATATAGACTTTATAATAGAAAAACTCCCTACAGCAATTCGTTTTCCCACTTCAAACCACTACAAACGCAAAGTAAGAGGGGAGGGAAGCGAGTTTAGAAGTGACCAAAGTGTGGTGTGCGCACAGATTTACTTGAAACAAATTCATCAACTTGACAGCTTTATATTAATTCCGGCCATAAATGGGTGGAACGACTTGAATGAGTTAAGCTTATTATATATCTTTAAAAATGACTGTTAAAAATAACAATCGCTTCCAAAATAAAATCAAAATGAAAATAGATTGTCTATTTCGTTAATAATAATAATAACATGGATTTTTTTATATAGCGCAACACCTCTCAGTTAAACTGGAGCTCTTTGCGCTTCACAAATGATTAAAATAAGATACATAAATAGCACAACCAAAGTAATACATAAAGTCTAACTAGCATTAATATAGTACATCCGTACATATATAAACACAGGTTATATAAACATCAAATATAGGCAATATATCTTCAATCACAGGCAGTCAAACAAGGATCAGCACATTAGTACATTAAATAAATAATTTAAACATCAAAACCTAATATTTCCTTCATATCTGTTACACATTTTATATAATTGTATGTCCAAGTCATGGGTTCAGTAAAACTAAGCCTATTTTGTACTTTGTTGTTTCATAGACTTCATGGCATGAAGCAATAACATTCCCCCCTAAACCTCACCGGGGGTCCCTGCTTGGGCCACCTCACCTGCAGAATTGTCCTAATTAGATGTGATCAATTCTTCTATCCTCCATCCAAAATGCAAACAAACAAAAAACATCTTCCATACACCCACCCCCGAATCCTTTTCCCACAATACCCGCCATGACGATAGTTTCAAAATGCAAATAAACAGTCAATAATTTTGCGCGTATATTATGTAATGGAAGATTCATTGCTCAACAATTTAGCCTTCAACACGGGTTATAGCTTTTCAATGGGGTTTTGTTTGACCTTTATTTTAACCTTTCCAGCGTGTAGTGCCCTTATTGTTCATTGTTTGGCGTTTCTTTTCCCCCAGAAATGATAGCAGCCTGGATACAAGATCAGCCATGATTCATCCAATTCCTTTCCTTGCTTGGTTGCCTTTCATTCAACGACAAGGAAAAGATTGTGTGATGACTTATTATGAAAGTCGAGGACTGGTGAATACATGTATTATTGGGGAGGGGGGGGGCTGATTGTTTTCTTTTCCTCATTACTTGAAAGGCATGTTATTGTTGTTCTTGTTGTTCTTGTTGTCTTTAATCATACTTCTGTGTGACAGCGGTTAAAGCTTGAGTTATAAATATGAAAGAGAGAGAGAGAGAGAGAGAGAGAGAGAGAGAGAGAGAGAGAGAGAGAGAGAGAGAGAGAGAGAGAGAGATCTGTAGGGCCGCACTTAACCCTTTCGCTGCCAGCCGTTTTTCAGCAACAAAAAACACAATTAAACTAAACTGGGTAAAACTAAAATTGTTTCTGCAATTTTGGGCATTCCTCTGTGACATGTTTAACATTAGGCCTATCCTTATCTCCCAAAATTAAGAAAATAGGGTCTTCGGATAGCAGGCCCTGATTTGATGCCTTTTAATGACATGGGTGTTG
>CM065682.1:76600314-76625314 GCA_017654935.2 Phymorhynchus buccinoides
AGAGAGTCTGCCCCAGGAGCAAGTGTCGGCTCAGTGCACCCAGCTCCTGAGGCAGTTCCTGCGGGACCCGTCCTTCCCGGAGCCCAGCCGGATGCTGAGGTCCAACTGGAACAGCGACCCCCTGTACCTGGGAGCCTACAGCTTCCCCAGCACCGGCAGTGAGGCGGGCGATGTGCATCAACTGGCCGATCCTCTGCCCAGTCCCAGCCAGCCCAGGCTGATGTTTGCAGGGGAGGCCACTCATCCTGAGTACTACTCCACCGTTCATGGCGCCTTCCTCACCGGGGTGAGGGAGAGTCAGAGGCTGATGGATCTTTACGAGGCAATGTGAGTTGGAAGCCGCTTGGCCTGTTTGGAACAGTAGGGAGTCTCAATCCAACCTTGGGTGTTGGGAGATTCACAGAACCTGATGCGAAAGCGACATTGCCACATCACCAATTAACCGACATGCACACTGTCACTCTGTCAATAGGTAAAGAACCATTTCTTAGAAATCCCTGAAGTGCCTTAAAACTAAGAAAATTAATACTGGGTCTCTTCTCTAAAAGACCGACCCATCACTGGATAATAACAATCAGCATAGCTGTTGAGAGGACTATTAACGACTAACTAACAAGCGAGCATATCATTATGTTCATATACATAGATATATATATTGAAATTGTGACATTAAGACTGATCTAACATGTCCAGTCATTGAATGAATGGATATGTTGACCAAGCTGGAAGACTTTTATGACAAAACTCTGTGTGTGTGTGTGTGTATGTATGTGCGTGTGAATGCATGAAACTCTGAGTACTGGGGCATTGATAGTTAGGCCTCTTGATAGTGACGTTTAGGCTCTCTCGTTTCTTTGTGGGTTTTTTCACCCTAAATATTTTGCACAGTGCTTAGAGCCCCTTCGTTGGAGATGAAGCGCTATACAAAGGAGCCTCCCTTATAAGACTCTCTCCCATATAAGACCTACTTCTCTGAGACATTGCCCTTCTTTGTAAGTATCAAAATTACCTCCCCTATAAGACCCCTCCCATATAAAACCTCATTTTGGATGATTTTTGAAGGTCTTATAAGGGAGGTTCCACTGTATAAATTTAACATTATTATTATTGGTACAGTCACTTAACTTTGTATGCGTAGACAAAAAAAGGAAATAATCTGAACATTAGTAATCAAGTAGATAAAATTGATTTTAAAACAGTTTATGTCAAAATGAATCATTTTTTTGGGGGGAACTTCAAGACAATCAAAATCATGTTATTATTTGTGTACATGAGTGTGTTTTAACCCTTTCACCGCCAGCCATATTTCAGCAAAACAATGCCATTAAATTTACCTGGGTAGAGAACAAAATCCATCTGCAGTATCCTGTGACATATATAAAATAATGTCTATCCTTACTTCCCAAAACTAAGACAATGGGGTCTTTAGATAATAGACCCCAATTTGATGCCTTTTAGTGGCATTGGTGTTAAATCACTGTGGTGCCAAAATGCGACTTTGGCGGTGAAAGGGTTAATGTGTTGTGAAGGTGGTGGTGTTATGTGTAACGTAACCTCTGGCTTCAAGGCTAATATGATTAATAATGTATTATTGTGTGCACGTTGTGTTTTGTTTCAAGGAATCTTTCAATTAATAAAATTGGAGACAACCATACATGTTACAAGCCTGTTTAATCTCAGTTTTTGTAGCAACATACTCTGTTACAACATGAAAAATGCATGAAACCAAGTATATATAAATTCATGCCATTAAAATATAGATCTACATCATGCTTGTAGATTGAGACCAATAGTACAAAATACCTGGTAGATGGAAACATAAAAGTAAATACAAAAATACAAAGAAGAATGTTAACAGAGATCATTCTACAAAATAATAAAAATATACAATATCGTCGATGAAATTCCTTGTATCACGATTTTGGTAGTTTTTGACAAAAACAAATTTTTTCTTTTTTTTAAAATTAACCGCGTTTGCCACAATTTATTAACTATGATGAATATGTTGTTCAAGACATTGCAAGTTTCGTCCTGAATTTTATTAACATTACTTTTTAAAGTTTTTAGATATTTGAAAAATTACGAAGATACGAGATTTTTGTCCGTAAGTATCATCTGAATTTGGGACTTACGAGTTTTTCTTCTATTTACACAACCTCATTTACCCCAGATAGAAAGTCGTTAGAGATACGAGCTTTTGGTGGAAGGTGGTGGGGAAAATTACAGAGCTGACTATGTATCTAACTCAAACCCCCAAAAATTGAGATACGAGGTTTGTGAATTTCACCGACGATATACTATTGTACATTCACAAGAGTACAATTAATCAGCACAATTCATTAGCAACTGACTGCCCACAACCTTTATGCATATTTCTATAAGCATATTATTATTATCATTATTGTTAGCATAATTATTATCACTATCAGTACAGTACTTTGTAGTACCATATTTTTCGGACTGAAGGCGATACTTTCCCCCCAGACTGAGACGCATGCACCCTATAACATGACTAATGATATAGTAAGAAAATATAACCCCCAAATCTGATTTTTTAATACAAATTTGGGGGGTGCGTCTTATAGAAAAATACGGTAGTTTAGCTTGTTTCAGGCAACAACCACATTGAAAAAAATAAATTGGAGGATTTAAAAAAAATTAAATTCCACCCCTTCTTCTTCGATCACTCAAGACGTCAATTATGAGTGCAGATGTATCATGCTGCCGTTATGCACCTAACTAAGAAAGAGTTAGGCCCAACAAGTCTGACTTCGGCTGGAGGAAATCTTTTTGAAAGTGTTTCTAGAAACAAAGGCAGCAGGAGAATGGACCGGTAAGGCAGAAAGATAGAGTAGATGACAGTAAGCAAAGGGAAAAGGCAGAGTCAAAGAGAGTGACAGACTGGAGGAAGTTACAAGCACAGAACTTCCAGAAGGTGGAGGAACTATTTGTACAAAAGACCCCCCCCGTTATCCCCAAGGGGGGGAATTCCATTCCATTACATGAGAACAGAAACTTTGATATTTACAAGAATATAAAGCTATGTAATCCGTTGTCATGCAGTTGGGTATACCCGTTTCCAATTAAACTATACTACAGTCGACCCCCTCACGAACGGCCCTCTGATTTACGACCTCCCCTCTTTTAAGACCGAAATATGAATGACGGATCGTTTTTCTTCAAAACTTGCCTCCTCATTTACGACTCCCCCTCTAACGCGTTTTACGACCGTAAATCTTGTTAATTTTACGACCGATGCAACACATTCTGACAATTATCAGTCGCAAAAACGTATGATATCTATCCTTCTCGGCCTCAGTTCAAGCCGACGCACAGCTGGGGTACCACTGTTGTTAGCCAATGTCAATCTCGCGAGGGTTCAAGCCGCGTTACTCTGGATGTTTCATTCAAGAATGGCGGAGAAAGCACAGTGTAGCGATGTGGGTAAAAAAAGGAAACGTGTGACGCTCACTCTTGAGCAAAGGGTGAAAGTAGTGAGGAGACATATGCTTGTGCTGTGCATCATATACGGTGTAGTGAGTGCATTGTTTTGGTCACCCCTGATTTAAGACCCCCCTCTTTTACGACCGATTTTTCAAGATTTTTTGAAGGTCTTAAAAGAGGGGGTAGACTGTATTAACAACAACTACTTTTTATTAAAGGTAACAAACTTCCTGAAAATTTCAGAATTTAATTTGAAGTACACATAAAACTAAATTGGAAAAAAAGGTTGTAAGTGGCAAGTTTTTGTCAGTTACACAAAAAAACTTGCTAAAACCAATAAGAGTAGAACTAAGCCCAGAAAACATCAACGTTAAAAAGAAACTTAACGTGAATATTTAACAACTTGAATGTATTTTCAAAATGATAAAACTTTCAAAAAATGAAAGAGCATAAAACAAAAATTTGTGAAAGGCAACAAAATAAAATAAAAATTGTTCAAAACATAAGAAGTAATAGAAATGCAATCTAAAAATATCAAAATATAAACAACAACAAAACCATATAATTATTTCCTGCACACAAAATAGTTTGACTAAATAAATGTCATTAAAAAAAAAAAAAGTAAACAAATTATGGAACAAGACGTAATTTGCTCGTATGGAAAATAAACATAATCTCACGGGCTACAAAGGGTATCAAACATTAAAACTTCACTAGATGCATATGATTAAAAAGTGGGATTAACCAAAAAATCACAAACCTGGATTTCAAAAAAGGTTGAAAAATACAGTAAAAATCCCTTAAGTCAAAACTGAAGGGACTGAAAATGTATTTTAAGACAGCCAATATTTTGAGTTAAAAAGACTTTCAACATTATTATACTGGGACCCAAAAATTATTTAGAGTTATCCAGTGTTTTTGAGTTATCCATTCTCCACTGTACACAAAACTATCTTGAACAAACACGTGAATAAAAAAAAAATGTATGTAAATTATCGACTAATGAGAGAAAGACATATGTAAGTTATTAAATATTGAGAGATCATAACATTCCCCAAACCCTAATTAGATGTAAGGCACAGGCCATTCGTAAAAGGTTTCAACATGTCACCGCCTAAGTTTTCTTATACAGAAAACAAGGAAACATTAGAGAAAATTGTGATAAGCACTACAACATTTCAGACAAGACGAAATAAAATCAGCAACACCGTGTTAAAAGAGCGATATTTCGATTTATTATAAAATCTTTGTCGTGCTAAAACGTTGGCCAACTGAATGTTTGAAGCAACATGTCATGTCATCCAAAAAACTAAAATAAAATAAGTGATTAAAGCTCGTATTTCAACAAGCATTATAATATTAAGCTATGACAAGAAAGACAATGTGGTTGATGAAATGTTTTAAAAAACAACAACATCCATACCCAAGTTTCTTCCTTTACAACAGCAGAGCAGTAAGGCACTGGAGAGAGAGAGAGAGAGAGAGAGAGAGAGAGAGAGAGAGAGAGAGAGAGAGAGAGAGAGAGAGAGAGAGAGAGAGAGAGAGAGTGTGTAAGTGTGTGTGTGTGATGCAATTTGTTTGATTATTAGTTAATTTCTAAAAGTCGGGAAGATAGTTTATTAAGAGAATTTCTTTTGCAGCTCACCAAAATTCGACATTTAGCTATTACGTTCACACTTTGTTCTGATTGAGTTATGTTTTTGTTATACTTGTATCCTCCATGCCCCAAGACGGGTCAAAGGATTAACATTCTTGATTGTGTGTGTGTGTGCATGTGCGTGCGTGTACAACAAAGACATATTTATCATTCCTGTATTTAAAAAAAATATAATCTCAAACCTCAGAATTATTCTGGACACAACAACAACAACAAAAGAACCCCCCACAAAACAGCCTTGACTTGAGATATAACTAATATCAACAATCCCCAAGGAAGCATAAAACTTCTCAAAATTGTCAAAAGAGTGACAAAAAAGCCACACAAAAAAAGAAGTTTAAGAAAAAGGCATTTTCATGTACTACGCACAAGAAAACCTGCGCAACCATTTTCAACGTTGCCTTATAAGAATTGAATAAATCAATCTCTTAGAACCAATTGCAATAAAAGAGACCAAATTTGATGCCGGAAAAGGAGAAAATGCTTAAGAGATTCTATCAACAAGAAATATTTTAAAACGCAAACTGTTTACAAATAAATTAGCAGAACGTAAGAAAAAAAAGAATAAGACCTGTAATTTAGTTCACCTGATTCAGGGGATGGTCTGCAAAACTCTGACTGTTTAAAGTCTTGAGTTTGAATCATTTGTGTGGTTGTAGAATTAAAAAAACCATGGCAACAATTTACTGAAAAACCTGCCTACTCAACCCCCCCCCCCCCCCCCCCCCCCCCCAAATTTTAATGCATGTTTTTAATGTTGCTACTGTAAAGCACATTGAGCATACTACTGTATGGATTTTAGCGCTATATGAAATAAAATTATTATTATTATATGAAGTCTATATATAAAAAAGTCTGATCTATCATTTCACTATGTCTAAACCTGAAGTAAAAACCCATTATCTTCCTTCATTTCTCCTTTTGTTTATGTATGTTTTGTTTGTGTGTATGGCTGGAGTGATTTGTGAGGTTTTTCCCCCAGTAATTCAAAATCGTTGCGATGCGAATGAGTTAAGTTATAATGCTTGTGTATTCAACGTTTTGTGCGATGGTTGAATTTTGTAAAACGAAGAAGAAAAAAAAAATTTCAGCAAAAAAACAAAAACAAGGTAAAGTTGTGAAGTCCAGGTGTGGGCGGTGATGATGCCAGTAGTGGTGAATCACTCTGTGTCCTGGGGGACGTTTTTCATCTGGTCCGGTCGCGCTCGCTGGTACCACTCGGTCCAGGCTCCGTCGTACACCGCCACGTCTTCCTTGCCGCACAGGTGGGCTGCCAAGGCCACCATACACGCCGAGATCCCTGCGCAGGGACAAATATATTGTACAGCGCGAGTCAAAAGGGGAATTAGTATTAGCATCAACAAATCATTTAGGTCTTAACAAATTTTTTAATTTTATTTAACCCTTTCACCGCCAACGTCGCATTTTTGCACCACAATGATGTAAACACCCATGTCATTGAAACCCTCAAAATCAGGGTCTGTTATTTAATGATATTGTGTTCATAAATTTGGGCAGGGTAAGGACTGACCCTATTCTAAATGTGGCACAGAGAAATCCCACAATATTGCAGATGAAATCTTTTCTGTGGCCAAGTAAGCTTAATGGAAATTTTTGGCTCAAAGATGGCTGGCGGTGAAAGGGTTAACACCCATGTCACTAAGAGGCATCAAATCAGGGCCTGTAATCTGAAGACCCTATTTTCATAATTTTGGGAAGTAAGGATAGGATAAGGTTAAACGAGGAATTCGCAAGATTTCAGATTTTTTTTCTCTACCCAGGAAAGTTTAACCCAATGACTCCCAACCATTCGAACCGAGAATCGATCCCAGTCCCCAGAGAGAAGGGAATTAACTCCGAACGTCACACCAAATCTTTTCATTAAAAAAATCACCCAGAATAAAATCTAACTCACATTTCATTTCTGAAAGATGCATATTGAATAGCAATGATGATATTTGCATTCGAAAGCTAACACACTGTCACACAACAAACCATGAATTGGGGGGGGAAATCCATCATGGCACTCCGAGCATCGCGCCGAGTCAATACTGCGCACGTCACGTGGAAAGAAGAAAAAAAATTGTCACTTTGAAAAATCCGTTCAAAAAGACTAGTGGGTGCTTTCCCTTGCTGTAAAAGCCAGAAACAGATCAGTGAGACTCAGGTAAAGGAAGCACTAACTTAGTATATTGCATTGTGGGTAGGGCAAAAGTGGAAGTGAAACTACTAGACCTACTAGACCAGGTGTTACGCGAACCAGACAACGAACGTTTTTTGGAGGTTCAAATGTCTTGGGGGGTCTCGGAGGGTTAATGGTAGTGTTTTGGCTGAAAAATGGCTGGCGGCGAAAGGGTTAAAAGAAAAGGCATTACAAGACAGTAGTGACACACACACACACACACACACTCGTGCACACTCACACTCACACACACACACACAGACACTGAGATTCACACACACACACAGAGATACACACACAAACTTAGTGCATCATCAGTACCTTATGAGTGTCTAAGTGTCTGATATACTCTTCTAGTTTCCAGTTTGTCTTAAATGAATCGGCAAAATGACTTTTAATACACTTAAAGCCAGCGCGGGACTATATCAACAAGCAGCTAGCCGAAGCAATGTCAGTCTCTGCTTCACGCTGCGAGGGAAACTTTCAATTTGTTCAAACAAAAGAGGCCCCCCGTGGGGATACCGGGGGGTCTTTTGTATAAATAGTTCTCCCACCTTCTGGAAGTTCTGTGCTTGTAACTTCCTCTAATCTGTCACTCTCTTTGACTCTGCCTTTTCCCTTTGCTTACAATCATCTACTATCTTTCTGCCTTACCGGTCCATTCTCCTGCCTTTTTTCATGAAACACTTTCAAAAACATTTACTCCAGCCGAAGTCGGACTTGCTGGGCCTAACTGTTTCTTAGTTAGGCGCATGACAGCAGCATGACGCATCTGCGCTCATAATTGACAGGAAACTGTCTGAGCGATCGAAGAAGAAGAAAAAGAAGAAACTAAAGAGGAGGGGAGAAGAAAACTGCACGTAGGCGAAGGCCTGCAGTCAGGAGACGCGCTGGCTTGTTTCTCTCTCTCTCTTTCTCCCACTCACAACTGAGACCTGATTCTTGGGATCGGCTCTTTTGTGCCCCTGTTGTGCCTTTAACCCTTTTACAACCAAAGTCGCATTTTTAGCACCACAGTGATTTAACACCTATGTTACTAAAAAGTATCAAATTGGGGTCTGTTATGATTATTTAAAGACCCTATTGTCTTAGTTTTGGGAAGTAAGGATAGACCTTATTTTATAGAAGAATCCCCCAATACTGCAGATGGATTTTGTTCTCTACCCAGGTAATTTGAATGGAAAGTTTTGGCTGAAATATGGCTGGCGGTGAAAGGATTAAGGAAAGTGACGATACATGCAAGAAAGCGGAGGACAATACCATTTTACACTTTCTTTCACATACAGGGAAACCCATTTAGTACGAGTATGGTTTAAACGAGAGCCCGTGTGTAACAAGTGGTTTCAAAATTCCCGACCACAAGCCTTCTTTTTCCTTGTTAAATAATTCTGCATACAACGAGCTCGCTACAACGAGCAACTTGCATATAACGTACAATTTATTGACTCCCAAAGTCAAGCTTTTATGCAAAAACTACATGGTTAGAACGAGAACGCACTTACAACCACACCGCCATCCCAAAGTCAAGCTTTCTTGCACAACTACCTGGCTAGAACGAGAACACACTGACAACAACATCGCCATCTTGACTGACCCCTCGATATGTAAGCGGCATTCTGATTGGCCGACATATTCTGTTTGACTCTTGACCTCGGCTAGGGGGCCAAACTGAGCATCGAATGAACACACTTCATAACACACTAACCGGGAAAGCGTTTCAAATGTACATGTAACTTGTAATCATCATCACGATCGCGATGGAAAACCGAAAAAGAAAACAATTGACCATAGCATATCATGGACCTGAAATAGAAAATAATAATCGAGGCTAAAGAAGAAGAAAAAATCCACTGATTTTAAACACCCATCAGATCACGTGTCAAAATCACGGGTTTCACACGTTTTCCCTCTTATAGCTGGTAAGAAATCTTGTTTTGACCAGGTTTGACTCCCATAATACAAATGCCCCCAAATTCAAAACGAAACATCGTTTTAGAGAGCAGCCTCAATTTGAAGTTGAGGGAATTTGTATGTGGGTCACAGCTACCCAGAAAAACCGGCAAGGGACTTAATCGTGGTGGGTCAGTGTGTCTTTAATCAAAAGTTTGTTTTACGTCCTCCCGGCCGAAGCCATATGGGACAGTGTCTTTAACCCTTTCACTGCCAAAGTCGCATTTTAGCACCACAGTGATTTAACACCCATGTCACTAAAAGGCATCAAATCGGGGTCTATTATCCAAAGACCCTATTGTCTTAGTTTTGGGAAGTAAGGATAGACCTTATTTTATATATGTCACAGAAGAATCCCCAATACTGCAGATGGATTTTATTCTCTACCCAGGTAAATTCAATGGAACATTTTGGCTGAAATATGGCTGGCGGTGAAAGGGTTATGTCTTCCTCTTTAATTTTAACCCATTAATAGCCAAGAATTTGTGTGTGTTAAATCCTACAAACATTTTGTGAATTTCTGTTGCAAAAGCAACCCAACAAACTAATATTCTAGAGAAATAGAAAAATTCAAATTTTTTCTGTGTTTTTTTCATGCGCGCTTGAAGCGTGCATGGCTACGAGAGGGGACGGGTTTTTCTCATAGTGATGCAATAAAATCACAGAGAGAGAGAGAGAGAGAGAGAGAGATGGTTTGCTAAATGATGAAGTAAAACATGCTGTGAATTGCTGGTGACACATGATTGTTTGAGTTAACAGGTAACCCAAACCAGCCAGTATGTGTATAACCCAGAGCAGCTGGTATTTTTTTTTACTTCTCGCATGTTTTCCTTCCCCACCGCAACAGTCATACAGTAAAATCACTGGGGCCATTCATAGCCATGCACGCTGACAGCGTGCAGTTGGGTAGCCTACTTCAGCAAAGAAAAGTTACCTAGGACTTTTAGAATTTGCAAAAACGGTGAAACGCGTATAATTGTATCTAAAACTCTGTGCAGTTTGTTTTGTGATAAATGCGTTAGAGAAAATATTACACTCACCTCGATCTGAGAGCGGTTCCTGAAGCCATTTTTTTCACTTCACACAACAAAACTTGTTGGCATGCGCTCGAATCAAACACCGGATGTAAAAATCATGATGGATAAGGTAGAAAACTCATTTTTCAAGAGATTCAGACCAATATAATTTATTGTTTCCCTTCCTTTGCTTCTGTAGCTTTGGGAGTGCATAGGCACGCGTGGAGCGTGCATGGCTATTAATGGGTTAAGAGAGCTTGTGTTTTGTGAAGTTTAATTTTATTTTCAGTTAATTTATCAGAGGAACATTTTGAAATCTGGCTACTGCAGAGTCCAGAATACACTTATGCACACTGTGTGCTAAACAAATGCCAATGGTAGATCTAACTTGCACACATCCTGCAACAGCTAAAGCTTTCATTCCATATCCATCACCACATTGTCAAGACAATCCCTCCTCTCATGATCTAAATCGGGAGTAAGATGAAAAGTTAGTAAAAGGGAGATAATCTTTAGACCAGAAACAGCTAAGTGAGCTTTATTTCCCTGTCATCCTCCTCCAGTGGGGATACCGAGGGGTCTTTGAACAAACTGTTCCCTAACTGTTCTTTAATGCCTTTTGTATATAATGAATGTTGTTGAGGCCTCTATTCATTATGGATATTGTTAACTTCAATAAGGATGTATTGTCCAGTCACCATCTCCTTATTTTCTGTTGGTGTATTTAAAATAAAATAATTTTTTAAAAATATTTTTTTATGTGTATGTATGTGTGTCTATGTATGTGTGTGTGTGCGTGGGTGTCTGAGTCTGTGTGTGTGTGTGTGTGTGTGTATGTGTAGCGATTTGGTTTCTTTTTCATCATATATATTGAGACTTGACGTTTTTTTTGTTTTTGTTTTGTTTGAAAATGCATTTGTGAAAATGTAAAAAAAAAGGTTTAATAATTTAAAAAAAAAATTTAAAACAGTTCCCCCACCTTCTTGAAGTTCTGTGCTTGCAACTTCCTCTAATCTGTCACTCTGTTTGACTCTGCCTTTTCCCTCTGCTTACTGTCATCTACATGTACTATCTTTCTCCTTTTTTTTTATTTTATAGTAAATTCTCCTGCCTTTTTTCCAAGAAACACTTTCAAAGATTTTCTCCAGCCAAAGACGGACATGCTGGGCCTATTTCTTAGGCGCATAACGCACAGGGGCTGATCGGAGGGGGGGGAGGGGGTGTCCTGAAACACCCCCTCTACCCTAAGGTGTATCTTATACAAGGGTGAAAAGTTACAAGTAAGAAAATGACTCGATTTTTGCCTTAGCTAATAATCACTAAATTGCCCAATTTTCCAAGGGGTTGTGCCCCCTGATACCCCCCAAAAAACATTACTCCTTAACCCGGAACCAATGCAGCTCCCTGGACCCCCAGCGGAACCCCCCCCCCCCTTTACGAATCTTTGGTCTGGCCCCAACGTATCTGCGCTCATATGACATGAAAATGTCTGAGCGATCGAAGAAGGAGAAGAGATCTAGGAAGAAGCAGAAGAAGAAGAAGAAGAAAAAGAACAAGAACAAAAAGAAAAAGAAAAGAACAAGAACAAGAAGAGGAAAAACAAAAAAACAAAGAAACATACACAAACGAAAATAGACTCCTTTGCGATCGTAGATCGGCAAAGGACAACAACAAGAACAACAAGAACAAGAAGAACTAGAGCGTTAAGACGCTAAATCACCAACCGCGCGGCAGCGTTATTCGGCTCCAGTGACCTTGACCTTTGACCCATAACCTTCATTATCGAACTTGGCCTAGATCTTCCTACTACCTACCCGCATGCAAAATTTGAGCACCCTAAGTCCATCACGCTAGAGAGGATACATACAAACATACAAACACCACCTCAGACACGAGTGAAAACATTACCAATCCACTCTCTACGATCACGGTTGGTAACAAGAACAAGAAGTACAACAACAACAACAACAACAAGAAAAACAAGAAGAGGAAGGAGAAGAAGAAGAAGAAGAAGAAGGAGAAGAACAAGAAGAAGAAGAACAACAACAAGAACAAGGAGAAGTTGTTACCTGATCCGCAGGTGGCCACCACAGGTGTCTCAAGGTCCACAGGCAGCTGGTGGAACAGCCTGGTCAGCTCCTCCGGGCTCCTCATAGTCTGCTGCTCCTTGTCCATCAGCTCCGTGAAGGGCAGGTTGAGGGAGCCTGGAATGCAGCCTGGCTTGAACCCTGCACACATGATTCGACCCCTCATTTTGTGCAGCCAGGGGTGGTCATCCGACTCGTGAAGTCTGCAATGAAATTCCCGGTTTCGTACTACAGTGGAACCTCCCTTATAAAGACCTTCAAGAATCATCCCAAATGAGGTCTTATAAGGGAGGTAATTTTAATACTTACAAAGAAGGGCAATGTTTCCGAGAAGTAGGTCTTATGTGGGAGGGAGTCTTATAATGGGAGGTCTTATAAGGGAGGTTCCACTGCATAACTACACTGACTACATTATTTATTGGCCCATTATTTCGGAAAAGTGACCCCATCATTTCGGAAAAGTGACCCCATCATTTTCTGTAATCAGGGGCCATATCACCCAGGAAGCTTAACTCTTCTATCGCCTTGGCATGAGGCTGTGTCAGACCAGTTGACATAGGCTAGAACACCAAGGCTACATCAAAATGCTATGCTCTGCATGGTTGTGCGGGGATTGTCTTAAGCCATGACAAGCTCCTAGCATAACATCATCAGTCTAAAATCCTCCGAAGTCGGGAGTGTGGCTGGCTGCTCACGTGGCGGGGTAATCAAAACCGGTCACACACGTAGTGTTCTCATCCCTGGCTGGTGCATTTGTACCATAGTGTTCAAGTGCTTCGGCTGTTGGGATGATCCCTGGAGTCTTTAAGCCAGGGTAAGACAACAACAAAAAACAAGAATTCTTCTAGCACCACATATTTTTTGACGTTTTAGGTTGTCCGTCGCCATCTCAGCCGACAAGAGGGGAGTTTTTTGGGGGGTTTTAGTGCGCATACATTGCTTTAACAGAAGAAGCATTGACATAAGCTCTAAAGGTAGACAAACACATGGCAGGGTGCTTAGCCGTGAATGTCTTTGCCTAAGCCTAACGGGTAATGTGTGTGTGCGGGGCTCCCAATCGTCCCGCAAAACGAGGGGTCCTAGAGACCCCTTCACTTACAGCATAGAGGGTCCTAGAGGCAGGATAAAGGATCCCAGTGGCATAGCGAATGCTAGAAAGATTTTGTCTAGTGCATCCCTGGAACCCCATGCACATTCTTTTAGAGGGTCCTTTAGAATTTTAGTGCTTCCTAGACCCCCAAATGGGGGTCCCTGGGAGCCCTGATGTGTGTGTGTGTGTGTGTGTGTGTGTGTGTGTGTGTGTGTGTGTGTGTGTGTGTGTGTGTGTGTGTGTGTGTGTGTGTGCAGAGACTGTGCATATGTTACGCCCAATCCATGAAATTGCCCATTTCATTAAATGGGCAAAATGGTTTGCCCAATTCGTGAAATAGCCAATTTATAACTTGCATTTGAGAAAAGCAATATGAATGAAAAATAGTTTTTGTTCATTAGCACACATAGATCAAGAATTGGTTCAAACGAATGAGAAATCTCATCTGTAGATGAGTTAACAATATTTTATTCAGACTTAATTTAAAAAAACGTTTGATTCAACATGTGGCTCACGCATGCCCCAGCTTAGCATCTGGTCGAGTTGGGAGGCAGGATAGCGGTGCAAATACAATGTAGAAAAGTGTGATACCATTGAATCAATCTTAATCAATACCTGTGTGAATGGGGATTCAAAAATGTGATATGCGTTGTCCATTTCATAAACTGGGCAAAGCATCTTGCCCATTTCATGAAATAGGCAATTTCATGGATTGGGTGTAACACATACATACCAGCCAGACACATCCACAAACAACAAAAAACATACCAGGTCTTATCAGCGCTCTTCCTTCAAAGTGATCCGGAGTTCTGCCATCGACGAGGGTGAATTGTTTTCTTTTAGTGCATCCCTGGGACCCCCTGCACATTCTTTTAGAGGGTCCTTTAGAATTTTAGTGCTTCCTAAACCCCAAATGGGGGTCCCTGGGAGCCCTGATGTGTGTGTGTGTGTGTGTGTGTGTGTGTGTGTGTGTGTGTGTGTGTGTGTGTGTGTGTGTGTGTGTGTGTGTGTGTATGCGCGCGCAGAGAGTGTAGAGTGGCACGTAGCGCGTTCGCTTCGTGTCAAGTAAACCCGAGTTCGAACCTGGGTACAGGGGATTTTTCCTCTCACTTTGCACTAGGCCTTGCGGTCTGAACGTGGAGTCTTTCGGATGGGACGATAAACCGAGGTCCTGTGTGCTCATGCACTTAGCACACGTTGAACCCAGTGGCAACGAAAAAGTTGTCATTTGGTCAAAATGTACCCCCCTCCCATCGTTCCTCATCACCGACATCAGTCACACAAAACCCCCAAAAAAACATTGGGCCTCTGGCTGCGACGCGCTCTCCAGGTGGGAGCAACCCGAATTTAACAGAGACGTCTCTGTGACTATAATGTACCTAAACTAACCTATATACATACCAGACACATCCACAAACAAAAAAACATACCAGGTCTTATCGGCGCTCTTCCTTCAAAGTGATCCGGAGTTCTGCCGTCAACAAGGGTGAACTTCTTCTCCTTCCCAAACTGGTTGGCCTCAACCTCTTCGAAGCTCTTCACCAGACTGGGGTTGAAGTTGGCAGTGAACTTTGAAAAAGACAACCAGTAGCAATTGAACAAGTTTAGAACTTCAGAAAAGAGCCACGAAACTAGTCTTTCGGATGAGACGATAAACCGAGGTCCCGTGTGCTCATGCACTTAGCACATGTATGCTAAACCCAGTGGCAACAAAAAAGTTGTCATTTGGTCAAAAGTTACCCCCCTCCTCCTTCCTTCTTCATCAGTGACGTCACACAAAAATCGCATGCAATTTAAAAAAATAAAAATTAAAAAAAGGGTTGCGCACCTCTGGCTGCGACGCGCTCTCCAGGTGGGAGCAACCCGAATTTCACAGAGACGCCTTTGTGACTATAATGTACCTAACCTAACCTAACCTAGTCAAAGCATGATGTAGGAATGGAACGGTTAGACTTTATACAATTAACAACCTTAACTCTTTCACTAACTTCAGAAAAGAAACGTTCAGAAAAGAATCACGAAACTAGTCAAAACCTTAACAGCTTATTTCCTGTCACCAGATAATTATTTTATGCACTGGTATAATGCAGATGATCACTGCTACTGACCAGTGGCCATTTTGACATAATTCCACTTTTTCATTGTTTAACAGCATAATAGTGTGTCATGAGCACTAGCGCACTTTGCACAATGTGGATAACCAGTGGTCAGTGACAATGACCAGTGGTCAATTTGAAATAAAAATCAAATTTTGATTCTTAACAGCATATTTCCTGTCACCAGATAATTCATGCCCATGCATAATGCAGATGACCATTAGTCACTGCCACTGACCAGTGGTCACCTTGACGTAAATTCCACATTTTCACTGTTTAACAGCTTATTATTATTAATCTGTCATGAGTACTACTGTTTGTGTGTCTCTCTCTTCTCTCTTTCTCTGTCTGTCCCTCTGTCTGGCTCTCTGTGTCTCCGTCTCTGTCTTGAACTCTGTCTGTCTGTCTGTATGTCTGTCTCTTTCTCTCTCTATCACTATAAGTGTGAGTGTGATTTGTTAATAGTGTGGCCTGGGCGTCTTTAAGTGTCCATCAGTGCGAGTGTTTCAAGTTGGTTGCGGAAGTGTACTATAGATTATGTCATTCATTATTTGGGCGTGATTGAGAAATTGACTGAGGGATCAGGGAAGGGGGGTGTTGGTCAATGTTTGATGTATACTTTTTGTTCATTGTGTTTACTATTCATTTAGTGATTTCTGTAAAGCGCTTAGAGCTTAAAGATTAGGCGCTATAAAAGTTGTCTTAATAAATACTGCACCGTACAATGTAGATGACCAGTGGTAAGTGACAATGACCAGTGGTCACTTTGACTTAAAATCACATTTTGATTGCTTATTTCCTGTCACTAGATAATTTATGCACTTGCAAAATGCCGATGACCAGTGGTCACCGCCACTGACCAGTGGTCACTTTGACGTAAATTCCACGTTTTCACTGTTCAACAGCTTATTATGGTGTCATGAGTATTACTGCACCTTGTACAATGTAGATGACCAGTGGTCAGTGATAATGACCAGTGGTCACTTTGACTTTAAAATAAATTTTGATTCTAAACGTTTTCTTTCCTGTCACCAGATAGTTTATGCACATGTATTTAATGCAGATAACCAGTGGTTGCCGCTATTGACCAATGGTCACTTTGACGAAATTTCACATTTTCACCGTTCAACAGCTTATTACTATATTAGGATGTCATGAGCATTAATGCACCTTGTACAATGTAGATGACCAGTGGTCAGTGATAATGACCAATGGACACTTTGACTTAAAAATAAAAATTAGATTTTTGACAGCTTATTTCCTGTCAGTGTCTAATTTATGCACATGTTTGTATAATGCAGATGATCCGTGGTCACTGCCACTGACCAGTGGTCACTTCTACATAAATTCCACATTTTCACTATTTAACAGCTTGTTTGTGTGTCATGAGTACATATAATAGTACACATTAGTAGATCTTGCACAATGTAGATGACCAGTGGTCAGTGGCAATGACCAGTAGTCACTTTGACTTAAAAATAAAATTTTGATTCCTAATACTGTGTGATAGCTTTATTCCGTACCACCAACTATTTTTTATACACTTGCATTATGCAGATGACCAGTGGTCACTTCTATGCACCATGGTGACACTTTGAGTTTGACACAAAATTTCTTCTTCTTCTTCACCTTAGGCAGCCAACTTCATCACATTGAAGATTGAAGCGAATCTGTCAAGTGGTCGGGAGACGTAGACATATACTGATCACATATATAGACACCGTGGGTGGTGTAAAGGTCAAGATGAGACCCCCCCCCCCCCCCCCCCCTACATTTATCTGTTAATTCCATTTTTCCGTTTTTGCCTTTCTTACCAAACATGAAGCTGTATTTTATGAACATTTTCAGCTAATTGTCTTTGTTCAATAATTAATTGCAGTCATGATGAAGGCCATTATCTAATAGGACCCCCCCCTATGTAGTGCAGTACACCGCAGCATTTGTCACAGTCGTGGTTCATCACGTTTTCCCCTGCTTATAGCTGGTGGTGGTAGGGTTAGGGTTATTATCCCAAAAAGATAATAAGCGGAAAAGGTCCATAAACACAGAGACATGTGGACATATAAACATGACCCCCCCCCCCCCCCCCCCCCCCCCCCCCCGTACCTTCTCGGGTGCCACCTCGGGCACAGCATCCGTCAACTGATCCGCAAACTCCTGGCGCCACTTGCGTAACCCGCCCTCGAGCACCTTGACATTGTCGTGTCCAAAAACGCGGAACATCCACCACACCCTTTGCGCAGAAAACAAAGGAAACGGGTCTGCGGCGTCGTACACGACGACTAGAGTGTCGTTGCTGATCCCCAGTTTGCCGACATACTCGGCGAAGTCGTCTGCTTCCGGTAGCATGATTCCGAGGGTTTTGGCTTTGTCGCTGTGGTCTTTGCATTCGGTGATGTCGAAAAACATGGCTCCGGGGATATGCTCTCGGGCATACTCTTCTTTTGGGTTACCGCGTTTCATGAATGGAGGATGCCAAGAGGCGTCCAGCACGCGCAGATTGTTCGGTGTGGACTTCATCTTGTTTTCTAGCCATTTTACATCGACCACAGCGCCTAACTCGCTCATTTTGATGATGGGGGAAAACACCGACCGAAAATGTCTAGTCTTGTGGTCTGGCTTACAGTTGTGTTCGCACTAAGCCTACCCCTGGACGGGAGAGGAGAGATCAAAGCGTGAAAAAGCTGCCTCGTCATAAGTGCAAAAGTTCAGTCGGCCATAGTCTGGTCGGTAGATGTTAAGTTCAAGCCCCTGTTCGCATTCCTGTGCAGATAGAAGGACAGAGCTACTAGACAAGGCTTTGAATTTTCTCTCAAGTTCGAAATGGGAATATGTTTCGTAACCTTCAACCGAAAATGTACAATAAGGGTTATTTTCTGATATATTAATTCAAATTCAAAATCATGTTATCTCTCAAGGAGAAAAATAGGGCCTTTGCCATTCAGTGCTGCTTCCGGAAGTTATCCACTCAGATATTTCAATTATTTACCTAGCAAAGTTTTAACTTTTTGTGTGTGAATTTGATTGGGTTAGGGATAGGGTTATGGTCAGTTTTGAATATTAAAAGATACACATTCTAAACATTCACTGAAAACCCATATTGTCACTTGACTGATGTTATTTTCCATACATGGACGACTTTTCCTAATCTGGAGGACTTTCGTTATTGAATGTTTTCTGAAATGGAAATAACTATGGCCTTGAGACTGAAAGCCAAAAAGCAAGCGAGGGGGTTGTTAAACTATACTTTCTCCCACATTCACGTCTAGAAAGGAAGCTAGTTCATCGATAAAAGGGAAATAACCTCAAATGGCTTCTTTCCTTCACTAATATAAAATTACAGTGAAAATCGCTTAACGTGAGTCAAAATTGAAGGGACTGAAATTTTATTTTGAGATTAAAAAGACTTTACAACATACGGATTATAAAAGTGGGACCACAAGGTTATTGTGAGTTATCCGTTTTTGAGGTAACAGGAATGCACTGTACCTTATTTTGAAGAATTAAAAAAAAGAAAAAAGAAGTAACTATTGGTATATTAGCCAATTTAAATTCGTGTTCATCAGAGGGGAGACACTGGTTAATAGAACAGCCAGGATGAATATATAAAAGGGGCGGAGCTTCGCAAGGTTTCACTGAATGTTAGACCACAATCTGGATTATGCGTGAAGAAACAGGGGCTTGAACTTAACATTTGCCGTCTAGTCTTTTTTTGTTAAAAAAATATCATCTCACTTACAGCTCGCTGCATGGCCATTCAACTCCACAACAACAGGCAAAGAAGTCAAGGCCGCTGCTTCAGTTCACTTGGCTCGTAGCCTAGTCAGAAAGCTGGTGGTACGGTTTTCCGTACCGGTGTTTTATTTCTCCCGGTGCGACGTTCTCGGCTTGGATTTGTTCTCATTACAGAGATACAGAGAAAGAGATACAGAGAGAGAGAGAGAGAGAGAGAGAGAGAGAGAGAGAGAGAGAGAGAGAGAGAGAGAGAGAGAGAGAGAGAGAGAGACAGACAGAAGGGGATACATAGAGAAAGAGAGACAGATGTACAGAGACAGAGAGACAGACAGCAGGGGAGACATAGAGAAAGAGAGACAGATGGAGAGAGAGAGATGCAGAGATAAAGAAAGAGAGAGAGACAGATATAGTGAGAGAGAGAGATGCAGACAGAGACAGATTGAGAGAGAGAGAGAGAGAGAGAGAGATGTAGAGACAGAGAGAGAAATGGAGAGACAGAGAGAGCAGTGGTGGTGGTAATCTCAGAACATGTTACAACGGTCTGAGTTTACCTATATGTCTCCCCTGTCACGAGTCACGTGATAAATTAGCCCATGCTCAGGAAACTTGAGAACAAATCCAATCCGAGAACGTCACACAGGCATATCGGTACATGTATTTAATTTGCAGCTGTAGGGCCTGGTTTTACTGATGATACACATTTATATTTCTCCCCTTCTCTCCCAGAGAGAGAGAGAGAGAGAGATGAATGTGCGTGTGCTGGTGTGCGCATTGCCTTTGTAATTTGAATATATTGTTTGGTTATTATATATTATTATGCCACTATTTCAATGAACTTCATGATGATGGTTCGATTGCCTACCATGTGGGGGTCATACTGACATCAGTGTAACTGATATGTAAAAGGTTTGATTGTAGTGATGTGTGACGTGACATGACAATTTGGTATGTCGTGGTTTAGTTGGACGGGGTGCATAATTATGTGAACCGCACCATTGTAAGTTAATTAACACGTTTGAAAGGACGATGTTTGTTGCAGTAATTATTTTATGTTGTGCTTTGTTACATTGATTGATGTACGTATTCACAACAGTTCTTGCCGCAACCCTTCAATGTGACTGGATATTGATCTATATTTTCGGTTTTTTCGTTTGTTTGTTTTTGTATGTTGTTGTTGTCGTCAAAGGTTTGTTTGTCCGTTTATTGTTTGTTCTTTTTTACTTTTTCTTTTTCATTGTTTATATATTTTTGTTTTTGTTTTTCCATGTACCCCCAAGGGGCTTTTTTGGAAATAAAAAACCTTGAAACCTTAAAGATCCACCAGAAACGTGTCAAAATCACGGGTTTCACCTCTTATAGCTGGTAAGAAATCTTGTTTTGACCAGGTTTTACTCCCATACAAATGCCCCCAAATTGAAAACGAAACATCATTTTAAAGAGCAGTCTCAATTTCAAGTTGGGGGCATTTGTATGTGGGTCACAGCTACCCAGAAAAAAACCCAAGGGACTTAATCGTGGTGGGTCAGTGTGTCTTTAACTCCGTGAGGAGTCATCGGGGCACTGTGTATTTGGCCCTTTCAATATTTATTGATAGAGGCCTAATACACAAAAGAGTTCGATGTGGCGGTACCATAGCCGATGAGGTTTACCGAGGCATGGTTATGGCGACACGTATCTATATTGTTAAAAACTCGGGACTTTACTGGTGTTGCACTGCCTCCGGGCATTGCCAGTATTGTTCCCACCATCTTTGTATTTACAAATGTCCCATATGCCTATGACCAGAGGACGTAAAACACCATTTTCGTCAAAAGAAAGAGCTAAATAGACGGATTTGAGCGAAATAAATTGTGCGGAATGGTTACATTTCCAGACCCCCCCCCCCCCCCCCCCCCCACCACCATAAGAAAGAAAAAGAAAAAGAGGGAGACATATTTTCATACCATATAGTTTTAGCTTATTCTCCCAGGAGAGACCTTCAGTGCATCTATTGACACTCTTATCACCATCAGGCCGAAGCCCCCACCCCCACCCCACCCAGACCCTTCAACCGCGGAACACTGACTCAGTTGCACACACACCCTCCTTCATGACTTGACTGATCCGCCCCTGCTCCGTGAAAGCCCAACGATCGAGTAGGCGTGATTTTGAAATCCTGTCTAGAATGTGACCCTCAGCTTTCTTGATCTCTGTCTGCCTGTCTGCCTGTCTGTCTCTGTCTCTCTCTCTCTCTCTCTCTCTCTCTCTCTCTCTCTCTCTCTCTCTCTCTGACGAGGTAATGGGTTAAAAGGCTAAGTCCCTAGGGAAGACTTTTAGTGTGTTAAATTTTCAAGTAGAAAATTTGCCTTTAGCCCACTTCTCTAGGGTATGGGAGATGAGCAACTTTCCCGGCCCCTTTTCATCTAATAAATTTATATTTGTGCTCGGGTTCTGGCTCGTATGGTTGTAAGAAATACAAGTGGTTGAATTGCTCTAAATGGCAGACAGAGAGAAGTAGGGTTTTACATGAAATTACAAGACTCCCACTCTCATCAGTCTGACCAAAGGGTTCAGGATTATTTGACACTTGTATTTTATTTACTCCCAAAATCTGCATAAGATTATGCAACAATAATAATAAAGCAGCTCAATGGCGCCAAAACAAAATATGAATGAAAAAACAATGACAATGAAATCCGAAAGGATTTACAAGACTTTTGTCTTTCTAGAAGGTTAGCCCCAAGCGAGAAGGGTTACTAATTATCTTCAGTGTCCGGAGGAAAGTTCAAATGATTGGCGCGGTCCGGGGGACTTAGCTGCTGTCAAGTTCCTCCGTAGGGATCGGCGAGTGCTGGGTTGGCTGGGCTTGCTCATCAGGTGAGAGTAGCTCCCAGTCGTTCCGGTTACGGCTTCGCGGGATGGCACGGTTCAGGCGTGGTCTCCTCGCGGATTCTGGGTGCGGGTCGTCTTGGCGGCGTTCCCGTCTTGGTGCTTGTGAGTCCGGGATGATCGTCCGGCCCACGATGCCCTGCTGATAATCACAGGAGAAGGTGGATGTAGGTCTCTATGGCTTAGAGACAAGGGGCTTCAGTCGGCAGGGAATTAGTGAATCCCAACCGGCTAGAAGGCTTCCCTTGTACAATAGCACTAAGAACACAATCTGAATTTCAGTTAACAAACTGAGATCAGTAAAACATAAAAGGTGATCAAGCCAACATCACTCTCCATCCAACACCTGGAAAGGAATGGTATCATAAAGTGCAAGATTGCAACCCACAGGTTTCCTACTAAAAATAGACAAAAGGGTTAGTAGGCATAAAATCCGGTTCTGGTACCAAAAGTGTTAAAGTCAAAAACACACACACACAAATAATCAGTGCACATAAATAGAACAGAATGTTTACCACTTCTTTTCAATAACATATCTATCTACTCCTTATTCATCATTGAACATAGGATCTAGATCAAAACTAGGATCAAACAAACCAAATCTCAATCACCAGCCATCAATAATACTCACTAGTTGGGCTTAATATGACTGGCTGGGAGAGGTTGAGTCTGCAATGTTGCTCTAGCTAGGTTTCAGCGTCTTGTGTGAAAACTTTTTCTCACTACTCCAATTATAGCCTTCACTTTCAAACAATGAAAGCCTGTGGTTGGTTTATAGCAGATGACACGTCACAAGATGATGCTATAATTTTATGCATACTAGTACCGAATAATCACGCACCGGTTACATTGTTATCACGTCATTCCTATCCTTCTCGTGCTCGGAAGGGAAAATCGTCTTCAAAGGACACCGACTGTTGCTATCACTTTCTCGTGATGGGGAACGGAGATAAGGGGGGGGGGGGGGGGGGGGGGGGGGGGGTAAAGGGAGATAACCTCTGTAGGTGGTACATGCTGACAGGGGAGGTAAATCGGGCTTCAAAGAGACAAATGCCTTAATCGGCGTTCGTTTGATGGTGGATGGCAATTAAAGTTGCGGCCGGACCGAGAAATGAAAAGGAGAGGGGGGGTGGGGGGTGTAGATAAGAAAGAGGGGTCGCGCGGGACACTTACGTCACACACTCTCTCTCTCTCTCTCTCTCTCTCTCTCTCTCTCTTCTCTGCGTTAGGCCTATTATTGGAACATGACTATGACTACGCATACAAAGTATCTTTGATTTAAAATCAAGATCCCATAGATGGACACATAGATTTGAATTTATTTTAACTTTCCTTTTCTGTTACTAATATCTTTACAAATGTGTTACTCTTTGATGTTGTCACTTTGTCCCCGTGCGCGCGCGCACACGCACGCACACACACACACATACACTGGCACACACACACACACACACACACACACACACACACACACTGGCACACACACACACGCACACGCACGCACGCACACACACACACACACACACACACACACACACACACACACTGGCACACACACACACACACACACACACACACACACACACACTGGCACCCCCCCCCCCTCCGCATCCCCCCCCCACACACATACACACACACACACACACACACACACACACACACGGTCTGTTTTGTTCTGCTTATTATTTTTATTATTCGCAAAAGAGAAGTGCGCATGCAAAATTCATCCATTAAATTAAAAGCACATCAATGAAAGATTAATCAACTAGTGAACTACACACATGAGTTCAGATACTGATTATTGAAAGATATATATCAAAAGTCAGCATCCACACGTCTGTTGTGGTGGTTTTATGGGTAGGTCACGCACTCTGGTGTAGAGTGGCACAGCGGTAGCGCGTTCGCCTCGTGTCAAGTAAACCCGAGTTCGAACCTGGGTACAGGGGATTTTTTTCTCTCACTTTGCACTAGGCCTTACGGTCTGAACGCGGAGTCTTTCAGATGAGACGATAAACCGAGGTCCCGTGTGCCCATGCACTTAGCACACGTTAAACCCAGTGGTAGCGAAAAACCAGTCATTTGGTGACAATTTAGCTCCTCCCCCCTTCTTTCCTAATCAGTCACACAAAAAGCGCATGCGCAAAAAATTAATTTTTTTTAGAGTGGCGCGCCTCTGGCTGCGACGCAATCTCCAGGTGGGAGCAGCCCGAATTTCACAGAGACGCCTCTGTGACTATAAAGTACCAAATACCTATAAATCCAGATGCGGTGTGGACCCACATCTGTAGATACAACTTAAGGTGGGACTACAGGGTGACTCAGCAAACGTAACCCACACAATTATTAATAATTTTAAAAAAAATATTAAAGCTATCATTTTGAATCTTTCAGATTTATAAAGAAGATTCAATGCACGAAATGCTGCAACATTTGTTTTTCTCCCAAGATGCCTCGGATAGATCCAGAAAGTAACAATTTCTGTGGTAACCCATTTTGTCACAAGTCCCTTTCTGAGGGGTGAAAACACATTAGCAGAAAATATCAATTGTCTGGAAACTATCTGTTTTAATAAATTAAAAAATCACTGCCTTTTTTTGGCCCTGGAAATAGGACTGCAAGACTGTACACAACATATCTCGAGTTTTTGAGCCCACGCATGAATACAAAGTTTGTATGGATACCGTAAAAACTGAAACTGCAAACGAAGGCATTGAAGTTGTACAAGCGTTTTGGGATCTGAAAAAAAGGCATTTTCTGAAAATGGGGTACCATGGAAACTGTTAGTTTCTGGAGCGCACAAACACATCTTGGGAACAACAAACTGTTGTGATCTTTCATGCATTGACTCTTCTTTAAAGACCCCGAACAATCGGAA
>CM065682.1:76630314-76635314 GCA_017654935.2 Phymorhynchus buccinoides
TATCACCCCCACACTCCTTCCCCATCACTCTGCACATCATCAACAGTTTGTCTTTATTAATCATTATCACCCCCACACTCCTTCCCCATCACTCTGCACATCATCAACAGTTTGTCTTTATTAATCATTATCACTTCCACACTGAACAGTTTGCCTTTGTTAGATTATTATCATAATGACAGATTGTCACTTATTAATTATTAACACAAGAGAGAGAGGAGAGAATTGAGGGAGAGGCTAGAGAGAGAGAGAGAGAGAGTTCAGGAGAGAGAGAGAGAGAGAGTCTGGGGGGGGCAATTTTGACAATTTGAATGGTTTATTGCGTCAGGCTTACAACCTCTAGACACAATTGGGTGAAGGGGGGCAGGGGACCAGCATCGGATCGAAACGAACATACAAATAATCATTACAACAATGCTCTTCGCGCATGGAGTCCACATCGCGGTAGATCGGCTAAAGAAGATTACTGTCACTGATGTGATAACAGGGGGAAACAATTGGGGGAGGGGCTAGGCCTACTCGAGAATGTTCTGGAGTGTCACCGGCTAGTCTACCATTTTCCAAATCACTTTCTGGGTTGTCCGTCTCCAGCCTCATCGCGTCACACAATGTACGTGTTTGTTCACGTGATTGTTCTGCCATGTCATGTGATTGTTCTGCCATTGTGAATTTTTCGAAACGGTCTATGGAATAGCGCGCAGATTTCAGTCAGGCCAGAACCTTGTTGATTTACACCCTGTTGCTTGTTTTGTTGGTTGTTGTCCGTGGTTAGTCTAGCCATTTCCAAACTGTCTGCTTTCGGTTCATCCGTGCTGTTGCGTCTGCTAATCTGCCGTCTGTAGACCTACCAGGTGCCAAATCATGTGCCCGATCACAAAGTATCATGTCTACTTCTTCCGCGAAGTCAATCCGAAACTCGCTACCAGTTTCTTCATTCAGCGTCAATTCTGCTTGACTCACAGTCACAGCACGCGAATCACATTCGATTTCACACACAGCGTCGTTGCAGTGGTCGGTGGGCCGTGTTGCACTCGAGGGTTCAAGGTCACTCATGTTGGAGAATACGTCGTGTGCCGTTACGTTTTCTCTATTATAATACAGACTGGGGTGTGTGGGAAGAAAAAGACCTGACGGGGATGGGGCTGCACTTGCCTTCTGTTCTGTTCTTGGTATCGGGCTCAAACGTGATAAAATACCAGTTAACTACTTAAGTGGACTTTCTTCTTCCCAAAACGTGATAAAATACCAGTTAACTACTTAAGTGGACTTTCTTTTCAATTTCCGCTTCCGGTCAGTTAACTGCTTAAGTGGCATTTTATCATGGTTGAACTAGTTAACTTGTTTTTGTAACACGAAATCTCATTGGATACTGCAGATCAGCAATCTTTCCCTAGAAATTGCTCCAAATACGTTTTAGTAACTGAAATAATCCCCAAATAGCATCAAATAGTATAAATATATCATTGTCCGTTTCTTATGAGTTAGTGAATAGATTGTATCCGTTAGGTTGAATTGCTGTCCAATGAACGTATGGTAGTCAAATCTTGCTGCAACTTTAGAAGCATATCTTTTTGAGACGGCGTAGGCTCTACATTAACGCAACGTAGCACACGTTTCGCTGCATCTATTACAGATGCAACTTCAGGCAAATTGGCACGTGCAAAACGATCATCAGCCATATTTGCGGAAAAGGGTCAGGGTCAATAGCACTTGACGCAGGTAGTCTAATTTAAGTAAAAAACAACAAAAAACAAAAACGCCGACCAATTACATTGCATGTTACAAAACCTTCAGAGAATAATCCCCTCTCAAACGGAAAAAAACTTCGAAATGTATTGGGCTCAAACGTGATAAAATACCAGTTAATTACTTAAGTGGACTTTCTTCTTCCCAAAACGTGATAAAATACCAGTTAACTACTTAAGTGGACTTTCTTTTCAATTTCCGCTTCCGGTCAGTTAACTGCTTAAGTGGCATTTTATCATGGTTGAACTAGTTAACTTGTTTTTGTAACACGAAATCTCATTGGATACTGCAGATCAGCAATCTTTCCCTAGAAATTGCTCCAAATACGTTTTAGTAACTGAAATAATCTCCAAATAGCATCAAATAGTATAAATATATCATTGTCCGTTTCTTATGAGTTAGTGAATAGATTGTATCCGTTAGGTTGAATTGCTGTCCAATGAACGTATGGTAGTCAAATCTTGCTGCAACTTTAGAAGCATATCTTTTTGAGACGGCGTAGGCTCTACATTAACGCAACGTAGCACACGTTTCGCTGCATCTAGTACAGATGCAACTTCAGGCAAATTGGCACGTGAAAAACGATCATCAGCTGCCATATTTGCGGAAAAGGGTCAGGGTCAATAGCACTTGACGCAGGTAGTCTAATCGTTAAGTAAAAAAACAACAAAAAACAAAAACGCCGACCAATTACATTGCGTGTTACAAAACCTTCAGAAAATAATCCCCTCTCAAACGGAAAAAAACTTCGAAATGTCAGTTAACTAGTTAACTTGTATAAGCGATTTCCGCTTCCGGTAAGTTAAGTACTTAACTGGAATAGTAATGCCAGTTAAATAGTTAACTGGTCTTTTAGCACGTCGGCGCCCCATATGTTTGTAGGCTTCAGCCCTTCTTCTGTCTCTGTTGGCTTGGTTTACACTTTTTCTTCTGAACACACCTGTGTTGTTTTGATGTGTTCGGCTTTCACTCACTGTAGGCTGGCTGGCTGGTGTCAGTCGAAGCACGACAACAAGTTGGTCAGTGTCGTCTTTACCTTCAATTTTGAAGCTTGACACATGCATTTCTTGAAGAAACGTGTTTAAACTTCTCTCTAAATGAAGAGGCAGTCCAATTACAGGCATATTTCTGTTATAATTGATACAATTTCTGACCCGCTGTGAAAATGTCTTCTTGCAGATACCATGCAAGGGAGGTCCGAGAGAGAGAGAGAGAGAGAGAGAGAGAGAGAGAGAGAGAGAGAGAGAGAGAGAGAGAGAGAGAGAGAGAGAGAGACTGGACACTGGACGTTTTTATTGACAATAGTTTTTTACAGCCTTAATGCCAAGGGGGTGCATTAGATAACAAAAAATACTAACGGCGAACGAAAGGATAAGAAATAGAACTTATAAACATAATGAATGAAATGAAAGAAAACATGTATTTAAGTAACTGTTTTAACAACAATCTTTAAAGCAATAATTCGCACACATACACACACACACACACACACACACACACACACACACACACACACACACACACACACACATGCGCACGCGAGCGTGCGCGCGCACTCACACACAACATAGTTGTTAATTTGATCATCCAACTTCGATCAATGCTCCACATATCCCGCATGTCTAATCCTATTATTGTAGTTTATAATATCTCTCTCTCTCTCTCTCTCTCTCTCTCTCTCTCTCTCTCTCTCTCTCTCTCTCTCTCTCTCTCTCTCTCCCCCAAGGCATAAATTATTATTTATCTCCCTTGCTTCATTTCTAAGGTACACTCGCTTAATTCCCTTGTTTTATCAACTGTATCGAAGTCATCAAGATAAATCTATACACGCTGTTCATATGACAGTTTTTTTACTTCTGAAATTGTATGCCTCAGCAAGAAGCTTTGCGAATGGTAATATCATTTTCTCATTTTGAGATGCAAGAATGGCAACTAAATCGTGCCTTACAAAAATTGGTAAGGAAAATACATTATAATTATTTACTATCGTGTGCAGAGCAATGAAAAATAAAATGATGTTCATTCTCTATTGCCTTTCAAAACATTAAGTCAAGTCAAGTCAAGTCAAGTCAAGTCAAGTCAAGTCAAGAAATCTTTATTATCTCTATACAGAGAAATTGCATTCGGGTGCAAACACAGAATTACAAAAATAGAACACAACATATTATCTAAGGGCTTAAAAACAGTCACTAATACTAATACAGTCACTAATACGTCAACCATATTGCCACAAATTTAACAATTCATATACTAGGATCGCATTGCACCAGCAAACACTCAAACCATATTGCACACACAAAATGGCTTATATACCAGGTAAGAATATACATTAAATAGTAAATCATTTTAGGATTCACAAACACATTACTTTCTTTTAAGAGAAGATACATTAAGAGCAGACTAAGTTTAAAGTTAATAAACATATATAATACTCATTAATAACATGCTAATTAAGAAGATATACATCTTAAATCATTTTGTAATTCATAAAACATTACTTTCTTTTAAAAAGAAGATACATAATTCTGATTAAGAACGACCTAAAATAATTCATTTAAAATTTATTTTGATCTAAACAAAGTTGATCTCTTTCTTGGTCATCAGCAAACCATCTTTTATTAGCACTTAACCCCAAAGTTATTGTCCTTACTCTCACCAAGAGACTCCGAAGCCACCTATCTGTAAAGACCCCCCACGTCACGTGTCACCCCCCCTCTTATGCTTTGAAGATTTGTTAAGATTTCGTACCAGCTAAAAGAGGGAAAACACGTGAAAACCATGATTTTGACACGTGACGTGGTGGGTCTTTAATATACTTTTCTATCTGGTTAGTGTTTTTAAAGGAAAAGTACCAGTTATACTTTGTGTTTTCTTCAATATAGGAGTGCCAGTTCTGTTTGTAAGAACAGATAAGACGGTCTTTAAATTCGGAAATAAAAGCAGATTCGCATCCGACGAGAGAGAGAGAGAGAGAGAGAGAGAGAGAGAGAGAGAGAGAGAGAGAGAGAGAGAGAGAGAGAGAGAGAGAGAGAGAGAGAGAGAGAGAGAGAGAGAGAGAGAGAGAGAGAGAGAGAGAGAGAGAGAGAGAGAGAGAGAGAGAGAGAGAGAGAGAGAGAGTATACTACACCACCCAACCTACACATTCAAGTCAACATTACAAAATGTTCACGTGTACAGCATACGCACCGAGTTGCAGATGCCGGTTTCGAGAGTGTCCTGAACTGTCCTTTGACACAACAAAGTGTAATCGAATT
>CM065682.1:76642814-76672814 GCA_017654935.2 Phymorhynchus buccinoides
TTTATAATTGAACAATAAAGCCATTTTTTTCTCTCATTCTTTTGATTTAACGACAATGCAATTTCATGTTTCTATCCACACTGGATATGCTATAGACCTTATGTTTCATTGTTCTCGGCTTGTGCGTTGTTATTTTAAAATAGATGTTAAAAAACAACAACAAACATTTTATCATAATTATCTCAACAACAAAACAGCGTGCTACCAGCCGCCGTGACGCGGACCACTGGCTGGGAGGTCACGGGTTCGAATCCCATCAGAGGCGAGGTTGTTTTCGGTCCTGGACCGACTCCTACCCAGAGTGAGTGGCTGTGGGCTCAATGGGAAGACTGAAACCACGCAGTCGAGCTTCATCCGCTTAACAGATGCGATTCTGAGAGTGTTGCTCTAATTTCAAGACCAGCACTGTAAGTGTCTGTAGTTCTCGGGCCTGGTTAACGCCAGGATGTCATTATGAAAGGAAGCGTAGAATACAGCCCTGTCATGTAGTCTCAGACCGATACGGAACTCCATAGCATCATTATCATAGTCATCCGCCTCGTTTCCATCAATCATTAAACATAGAAATGTCTCAAATGCTGTGGCTTTGCATGCCCTGCTCTCATGGTGACCTCAGTTTCGGTTTCCGATCCAGTCTATGCCTTGGAGCGTTCGGGTCAAAGTCATGGGGAGCAGTGTGTTCTGGGGAGCTGTCGGTGGACTCCGCGACTAAGAGAATAGTGTCATCAGTAGGAGGCTTAGTAGGTGGTGTCCTGAACAGGCTCTAATGAACTCCACCGAGGTGACTCAGCAGCAGTGCAGTGTCTCCTCGGTTGGTTGCCTCCTGTCGGCCGAACATAGATTCGCTCCCCTTGGACTGCTGGTCTCGGATTCTGCGACCTGAACAAGCGGGGGTGTGGCTGCGAATTGGGATTCGGAATGAGCGGCGTGGGAGCAACGCCACTGTACAGTCCAGAAGATGGTTCAGCAAAAAACCCAACAAAAACAGCGTGTTAAAGACCCACCAGAGCACGTGTCAAAATCACGGGTTTCACGTGTTTTCCCTCTTATAGCTGGTAAGAAATCTTGTTTTGACCAGGTCTGACTACCATAAAAATGCCCCCAAATTCAAACCGAAACATAATTTTAAAGAGCAGCCTCAACTTGAAGTTGGGGACATTTGTATGCGGGTCCCAGCTACCCAGAAAAAAACCAAGGGACTTAATCGTGGTGGGTCAGTGTGTCTTTAACAGTTGTATCTAAAGTCTAAATTAGTAGTATGATTTATCTCCCTTTCCCGGAAGAGACGAATAAGCTTGGGAGTTACCTGAATTTAGCCAATGTTTAACGAAGTTGTTTTTTGGTTTGCGTTTCTTACAACCCTTCTGTTACAAACGTTCTCGTGTGAAACCTGGCCTTGTTTCATTTTATTTTATTTTTATTATTAAAGCAAACTGCCAAACAAAATCCGGCAAAATCCAGTAGCCCAGTGATAGCCAACTCAGGGCGCCGTTTCACAAGGGCTAACGTTACGTTGCGCTCGCTCAAATCGGCAAAAACGGTCTAAGAAACACCCTTCGTTTGCCGATAGTTCGCGTGACGTTTTGTTCCTGCCAAACACCGAGCAAGCGGCGAACTATCCGGAACTAGTAGGGGGTGAATACATTTCTTGTTGTTGATTGGTCCATTAAAGGTTGGTTAAAATAATACTTTTTTTTGGACCAATCAGACAAGAGCTTGTAATATTCTTCCGCAAACGTTTTCTAAAGTGTTTCTTAGACCCCTTTTGGCGTAACAGTTATGCGCGCGGCGATCGTCGTCTAGAGAAACTTACCCCTAGTGACCTCCTTGATCTCAATGAAAAATTAAGGCACGTAATCAGGTTACGCATCATAATCACGGGTGCGTCTTAAACAGTTAACACGAGTAGAAGTAATTTGTAAACGAGAAGATATTGCCGAGCCGTTTGGGCAGATTCCCCTAATTTAGGTTACTACCCGTTTTAACGGCTTAAGACGCACTCGTGATAACCGTACCAGGATCATGCACGTAGTCTACGCCCCTTATCGCATCGTTTCCAACATTTTGTACGAAGTTCAGATGTACTTTCTTTGGAATGTATGTGTGTGTGTGTGTGTGTGTGTGTGTGTGTGTGTGTGTGTGTGTGTGTGTGCGTGTGTGTGTGCGTGTGCGTGTGCGTGCGCGAGATTGCTCGTGTACGTGCGTGCGTGTACAATGCATGCATGTGTGTGACTGTGACCTTAAAACTACAGATAAAAGAGGCCTAGCAGGCATAGACAGAGAGACGACGATGACGTTGATGATGAGAATGATAACGATAATGGAAGAGCAGTGCACTTTAATTAAACTAATTCTAAGAAACAAAGCGAACAAGAAATGTGTATGTGCCCCTTTTGCTAGCGAACAGAGGGCGGAGCGGAAAAAGGGGAGGTGTTGTTGCTGTTGCCTGTCTGTCGTTTCCGACAATGACTGCCAGATAGCAGAGGGGGCAGGGCAGCTTGTTTACGTACAGTGGAGAAGCCTTGCCCAGGGTACATCCCCACTCTCTCGGCCAAAGGGATTTGAGGACGAGAGTTGACGTTCTCTCTGTAAAGTCTATGATCCTTTCCCCACTCTTGTCTTCCAGCTCGATGACGTTGAGTATGAGGTTAATTAATGCGTGTGCGTGGGATGGGGGGGTGGGGAGTAGGGGGCGGATGTGGGTGTGGTGGGGCAGGGGTGGGGGTGGGGTGTAGGGAGGTAGGTGGGTGTTAATGTGTCACTGATAATATGCAGTGCGTTTTGTTTTTTATATGAATAAAAACGAACTATGGTCATTCATGTCATGACTCTGATTCGTAATGTGAACTTTGAACTCCGTCGTATTAGTGCCATTCGTCACTATCTCACAGTTGAAGCCACCAAGACTCTAGTATCAGCTTTTGTACTGTCTCGCATCGATTATTGCAATTCCGTACTTGTAGGCTGTCCTCAAACCCTCCTCAACAAACTTCAGAAAGTTCAAAACAATGCAGCTCGGTTAATCCTTAAAGTCCCTCGTACAGACCACATCAAACCCCACCTCAAGACCTTACACTGGCTTCCAGTCGAGGCAAGAATAAAGTATAAAATTGCTTGCCTCTGTTTCAATGCTGTCCATTCATCTGGTCCTGCCTACCTCTCTGATCTCGTTCACCTGTACTCACCCTCCAGGTCTCTCCGTTCCTCTTCTGACAAACTTATCCTTTCTATTCCTCGTACAAACACTAAGACAAATGGTGAACGTTCATTTTCTTTCAGCGCCCCTTCTGTCTGGAACACCCTACCATATGAACTTCGTTCTGCTAAATATTTCCAATCTTTCAAAAGCGCTCTTAAAACTCACCTCTTCCGGCAATACCTCTGATTTCTTCCTTGTCCTGTTTCCTGCCTTAAAACTATGTTCCCCACATTGTGTGTGGGTGTGTGTGTGTGCGCGCGCGCGTGTGTGTGTGTGTGCGTGTGCGTGCGTGCGTGTTGTGGCTATGTGCATGTTTTTGATAGTTAATATTGTAGTAGCTTATGATCTATGTATGTATTTATATAATTGTGAAGCGCCGTGAGCTCATGAGAGAAAGGGCGCTATAGGCCCTATAAATGTTTATTATTATTATTATTATTATTATTATTATTATAAATGCCATTCATTCTCTAATGTATTCATTTCATAGAGATGAGGATACGTGAGCCAGTCTGTTAGAAATGTTTGTACGAATGGTGAGTGAAAAGCGCATTGAGTTGCTTAGCAAGATTATGCGCTATATGATAAGCATGATTAATGATTATTATTATTATCTATCTTACGAAAGTTCAACAACCTGATATGAAAACATGACAATAAAAGGAAACACATAATGAGGTCAATCAGCTATGTATGTGAGGAGGGGAAGGGAGGGAGGTGCGGAGGGGGGGGGGGGGGGAGAAGGAGATTGTGCGATATCAGTAGGTTATCATTAAAACAAGCGCGGATTCGCAATCGTTTGTGGCAGCGGTCTATTTTCACCACTCCAATCATTACATGCACTGAGTCGCCTCCCCTGGCTTTTCAATAATTTTAATCTGTAAACCAGAATGGTATCTCTGCACCATTTCGTAACTTTTTATATATTTTGGAAAACATTTAAAACTATTTATCCTACTTATGCTCGTCGAAAGAAGCACCGCATACTCGTCGTGTCTGTTGCAGTGTCTGTATTACGTATGTTTATTGTTTGTGGCTCAAGCCACAAACCTATAACTCACTCTGTCGGTCGGTCTGTCTGTCGGTGCAAAATTGTTGCACATATTGTAAAAGAGAAAAAAATACTTGGGCATAAAGTAACATTTTAGTTGTCATATCTACAGTCCTTAGGTATGGAAAGCATTGTATACCGAACAGAGCACATGAATCTTCATTTTAAAGCGTACACAATAATAAACATACGTAATACAGACACTGCAACAGACACGACGAGTATGCGGTGCTTCTTTCGATGAGTATAAGTAGGATAAATAGTTTTAAATGTTTTCCAAAAGATATAAAAAGTTACGAAATGGTGCAGAGATAACATTCTGGTTTACAGATTAAAATTATTGAAGAGCCAGGGGAGGCGACTCAGTGTATGTAATGATTGGAGTGGTAAAAATAGACCGTACTTCAAATCGAGGCTGCTCTTTAAAATGATGTTTCGTTTTCAATTGTCGCACGCCACAAACGATTGTGAATCCGCGCTTGTTATTTTGTACGCTTTAAAATGAAGATTCATGTGCTCTGTTCAGTATTCAATTCTTTCCATACCTAAGGACTGTAGATATGACAACTGAAATGTTACTTTATGCCCAAGTATTTTTTGTTTGTAGCACAAGCCACAAACCTATAACTCACTTTGTCGGTCTGTCTGTCGAAAATTGTCGCACATATTGCCAAAATTGTCGCACATATTGTAAAAGAGAAAAAAATACAGACACTGCAACAGACACGACGAGTATGCAGTGCTTCTTTCGATGAGTATAAGTAGGATAAATAGTTTTAAATGTTTTCCAAAAGATATAAAAAGTTACGAAATGGTGCAGAGATAACATTCTGGTTTACAGATTAAAATTATTGAAGAGCCAGGGGAGGCGACTCAGTGTATGTAATGATTGGAGTGGTAAAAATAGACCACTGCCACAAACGATTGCGAATCCGCGCTTGTTTCTCTTTTACAATATGTGCGACAATTTTGGACCGACCGACCGACAAAGTGAGTTATAGGTTTGTGGCTTGTGCCACAAACAACAAATAACAATAATAATAATAAGGAAAATATATATAGCGCCCATCCTACTATGTAGGCTACAGGGCGCTTTTCATATAATAGAAATGGAATAAAACAAGCGCGGATTCGCAATCGTTTGCGGCACGCGACAATATGTGCGACAATTTTGGACCGACCGACAAAGTGAGTTATAGGTTTGTGGCTTGAGCCACAAACAACCATCAAGATTCGTTGAACGTAAAACCTCGACCTGGCTTTCCATTGCTAAAACAAATAGGTTATCTCTTCTGTGATAGTGTTGTTAGTTCAGATGCCCCTACCTCTCCTACCCCCCCCCCCCCCCCCCCCCCCCCCCCCAACCCCACAATTTAGCTGTCGCTTCGCAAGTAGATTTGATTTCTCTGTACCAAAAAAGGGAGGGGGGGGGGGGGGGGGTACAAGAGTTAACAGGCATCATAATTGTCAGAGGATATGCAAATTTCAGAGGATTAAGAAGACTGTCTGACAGAGTATTGGCTTTTTACTGTGTTATTTTTCTTTAACCCTTTCACCGCCAACCATATTTCAGCCAAAAACTTCCATTAAATTTACCTGAGTAGAGAACAAAATCCATCTGCAGTATTGGGGATTCTTCTGTGACATATATCAAATAAGGTCTATCCTTACTTCCCAAAACTACGACAATAGGGTCTTTGGATGATAGACCCCAGATTGATGCCTTTTAGTGACATAGGTGTTAAATCACTGTGGTGTTAAAATGCGACTTTGGCGGTGAAAGGGTTAAAAAAGAAAGAAAGAAAAGAGTATTAAAGTGACTTCTCACTGCATTAGGAAGCCTTTTCAGCCGTGTTGGGAAATGATTTCAGTGTTGTCCCGTCACAGTCTGGGGACTTCAGGGGCGGATCTGAAGGGGTTTTACAGGGTTCCAGACCCCTCTGCCCCAAGCATGTACCTTATACAAGGGTAAAAAGTAAGAAACTTGCTCAATTTTTGCTTTAATAATCACCAAATTGCAACATGTTCCGGGGGCTTCACCCCCTGGACCCCCCACAAGACCACTACACCGTAACTCAGGACCAATGCAGCTCCCTGGACCCCCCACAAGACCACTACACCGTAACGCAGGACCAATGCAGCTCCCTGGACTCCCCGAGGAACCCCCCCCCCCCCCATTACGAATCATTTGGTCCGCCCCTGCGGACTTGGTTGTTCCGTGTACGACGATTTTTACAGGATTGGACTTCAGACAATTCTGGCCCTGTACATAGTGATGAGTGCGAATTAGACAGTCAACACGGGGGATAGTATGTAAATTAGACAACTCCCCAAACGATTGGCTGTTTAGCCTAATTTACATACTAATCCCCGTTTTGAATGTCTAATTCGCACTCATGGCTACAGGGACAGATGCCTGGAGAAGAAAACGCCACGCACGCTACGTGTATGTTAATTGGCCTCAGAGATGTTTTATTTCCTAATACCACGAACACATGTCAAAGAACTCCCCCAACAACAAAATACATCATTATATACCGCATTTTCCCCGAACACCAGAAAAACAACAACATTCCTTTACAAATACATGCATAGGTGAAGACGGGGTACATTAACACTCGTCTCATGGGCAAAATGTGACTGAAATATGCTTCATTTCATGAGATAATTGGCATGGGCTTCTTACCCGCCATTCATATACATTGTCCCCAAATGACATTGTTTTGTATCAATATACATACTTATGCATGACCATTTCCATTTTAGCATCTAATGTTAAGAATTGCAGGGTTGCAAAGGTTCTATTTTTGGACATACAAAAAACAACCGATTCTTTTCGAAATAATATGCTATACTGTACATTCTTATACATAGTCCCAAAATGACATTGTTTAGTATACATACATATTATATGCAGCGCTGACCAGTTGCAGATTAACATCTAATGTTAAGAATTGTAGGGTTGCAAAGAAAGGTTCTGTTCGTATTGTTAAAAATTCGGGACTTTCCTGGTGGTGCACTGCCTCCGGGTATTGCCTCCAGGATCGTTCCCACCATCTTTATATATATATACTAATGTCCCATATGTGTCTGTTCCAGACCGGAGGACGTTAAGCAGAAGTTTATCAGAAAGGTTCTGTCTTTGGACATACAAAAAAACACCCCGATTCTTTTCCAAATAATATGCTATACTGTACATTGTTATGCATAGTCCCAAAATGACATTGTTTTGTATTAATATACATATGCGGTGGGTCGTGTCCTTAACCGATATGGGGGGGGCAAGACACTTATGAACAAACCTAAGACTTCTTTTTGGATGGAAAAAAAAGTAGGCCTAACAAGAAAAAGTAGCACAATTGCAAACGTATTTCTTGTTTCTAGATGGAAGTTCAGTTTAACGTCGCGTATCGGCTTTCGCCATGTACGACGGGCTGAACAAACCAACCAGGTATAAACAAAAATTTATGTTCCTGAATCACTGTCTTAGCCAAAAGGCTGAGAAGCGATCAGTTGTCTGAACAATAGTTAAATTTCTAGATTATATCAATGGGGTTTTATACTACTTCTTGCCGACACGAAAGGGCGATAAGTTTAGGCCCGAACCGCTCATGCCACCTATCGACGAGTCAGGTGCAGATAACTTTCTGTGGCTATGTACTACTACTTCATGACAGGCGCGAACGATAATCTTAAGTAGGTGGCGTTCGCATCTCAGGGCACGAGACAGGGGCAGTTTCGGTATAAAGCCTTATTCTATCCAGACAGCAGCGACATTAATGGGACTAGATTTGTTGGTCGATTCGTGTGTGTGTGTGTGCGCGCGCGTGCGCGCGCATATGTGTATGTGTGTGTGCGCGTGCGTGTGCGCGCACGCGCGCGAGTGTGTGTGTGTGATTTTGACAGAACAAAAGTGCTAGACACGAAAGTTACCATGGATACGTGCCATTCGTGTTTATGGGTGGAAGCAAAATAATTGAGGTCTGCGCAAGTATGCACCGTATTTTAGCATACAACAGAAACCTTTGAATAATATGTCATCTCTCTCAATTGTTTTCTTCCTTATTCAGTAACAAGAACACGCATTCAGTCTCCGTATTCTGAACAATACGCATAGTACAGGAAAGTTACAAAGCAACGCGTGACTAAAATGCACGTCTTTCCACCACTAAATCGGATTGTCCGGCATGAAAAAGTAGGACAAACACAAGCACAAAGCGTTTGTCCTACCAATACATTAAATACTCCGCAAACCGCGAAATTATGTCCCTATGCTATTTGTGAACATGTCTTAATTTCTTCAAGAGTCAAAATTTCTTACTGTAATTATTTGGGTGATCAGGTTTAAAAAAAAAATCACATGAGTGCTAACATAGATCATCCAGTTTAACTGTCTATGATACAGTTTGATAACACATAAAAATACCCGTATTTTTCGGACTATAAGGCGATACTTGTTTTCACACACTGAAACCCCTGCGCCTTATAATACGACTAGTAATTTAGTCAGGAACTGTTAAAGCAAAATCTGAATTTTGGGTCCAATCTGGGGGGTGCGCCTTATAATCAGGTGCGTGGGGGTCTGCAACGAACACCTTTTGCAAGAGTGAATGCCCTTGGAGGGTGGGGGAAGATGGTTCAGTACTGACCAGACAGGGGGATAACTCTCGCCAATAACCCCTATTTGATGGCACTAAATGGCTGCCTTTCGCAAGAGTGAATGCCCTTGTCAGTACTGACCAGCAAGAGCAATCACTCTCACCGTCAAGGGCGTTAATAACCCTAGTTGCAAAGGCCTGAAAAATTCGGTAGGCCTACATTGGATGCTAATGTTCATATTCTATTACAGTCTGAACCTCCCTTATAAGACCTTCAAAAATCACCCAAAATGAGGTCTTATAAGGGAAGGGTCTTATAAGGGGGGTAATTTTGATACTTACAAAGAAGGGCAATGTGTCAGAGAAGTAGGTCTTATATGGGAGGGAGTCTTATAATGGGAGGTCTTATAAGGGAGGTTCCACAGTATAACGCTTAGTTTCTGAGAAATTGGTAAAGCATTATATAGGTGTGATGAGTCGCTGAAACAGCAAACCTAAGCATTACATAACGCTATGTGGGTATAGGCCTAGAGTGTTTATCTGTTAATATATGACATTATCTAATCTGACGAACATCCGTTTTCAGTAGGAAGACCTTAAAGACCCACCACGTCACGTGTCAAAATCATGGTTTTCACGTGTTTTCCCTCTTATAGCTGGTAAGGAATCTAGTTAAAGACCCACTGACCCACCACGATTAAGTCCCTTGGTTTTTTTCTGGGTAACCGTGACCCACATACAAATGCCCCCAACTTCAAATCGAGGCTACTCTTTAAAACGATGTTTCGTGTTCAATTTGGGGGCATTTGTATGGGAGTCAAACCTGGTCAAAACAAGATTTCTTACCAGCTATAAGAGGGAAGACACGTAGTACCCGTGATTTTGACACGTGATCTGGTGGTGGGTCTTTAAGAAATCTTCCTAGCATGAGGGGGAATGCGACGTGACGCGCGGGGTCTTTAAAGGTACATCAGCAATATTATGAGGCCAAAGTCTCTCTCTCTCTCTCTCTCTCTCTCTTATTGACTCACTCACACATTTACAGACCTGTTTACACCCTACTCAGTAGTCTGGATAGCTAAAATGAGTAGTTTTTGTGCAAAGTGTGTAGTTTTATTCATTAAGCCATCAAAATAATGTTCACTGAAAATGAGTATTAATCGAGAATTAAAGAGCATTATTTTCAGTTTTGAAGAGTAGTAGAGGTCCCAGCTGAGTAGAATACTACTCGAAAAGAGTAGAGTAAACAGGTCTGCATTTACACACCAGACACGTATTCTGTCTATAATAGAGACAGACAATAACATTCCGCAAAATAATTCAATATATCAGTTTCGGGCCATTTCCCCTATCATTTCCTGTACACGTAAATGCACGCACGCACCAGCAATATTTGTGATCGTAGCAAATGATCAAAGGCCCCAAGGGACCGCCACACTGCATAGGATTCAATCCAACCGTGACATTTGTGAGGCATGATACTACTGAAATACTAGTCATACTACTGAAATACTACTGTCATACTACTGAAATACTACTGTCATACTACTGAAATACTACTGTCATACTACTGAAATACTACTGTCATACTACTGAAATACTACTGTCATACTACTGAAATACTACTGTCATACTACTGAAATACTACTGTCATACTACTGAAATACTACTGTCATACTACTGTCATACTACTGAAATACTACTGTCATACTACTGAAATACTACTGAAATACTACTGTCATACTACTGAAATACTACTGTCATACTACTGAAATACTACTGTCATACGACTGAAATACTACTGTCATACTGAAATACTACCATGTCAATATTCATAGCCACTTACGTTTATCATCTTTTCCATTCATAGTTTGTATATTCAATGTGTTGCACCAGTGTATGGCCGACCTTCCCTGTACATATTGTTGATAGTAATAATAACAATAATAATAATAATAATAAAATGTACAGGGATCCTTGTTTAGCAAGTAAGATGCCTTGTAACCACTGCAATTAGTGCTTGATTCACGTCGTAATTATCTTTTGTATCCCCCATCATCCTCATGTCTCTTTCATATTCTGAATGTCATTTCTTTTGTCTTTCTCTTTTTCCATTTTATTCATACATCTTATTGTTTATATTGTGTTTTGTGTATTTCACAAAGTTTGGATTTATCTTTTTTCTTATTTTCATTGATTTTCATTGGTTTGTCCTGATGTATATTTCACAAAGGATTTCAAAATGTACCTATCGTTATCAATTTTTTCTTTGATAATGTTTAGATTAACCTGTTCAGTCTTGTACTTGCTAGCCGCCATTCCTGCATAGTACGTGGTCACAGTATAAGCTTTAAGCTTGTTGTTGCCGTTATGCTTGCTTAACATGTGTGTAATAATGTGCTTTTTGGTAAATAAAAATCATTTAAAACAAATACTACTGTCTACACGAATCTGACGAAATCCTACTTAGTTTTGTTCACTATTATTTGTAGTCCCCCTACACATATCTGACGAAATACAGTGGAACCTCCTTTATAAGACCTCCAAAAATCATCCAAAATGAGGTCCTATAAGGGAGGGGTCTTAAAGGGAGGTAATTTTAATAGTTACAAAGAAGGGCAATGTCTCAGAGAAGTAGGTCGTATGTGGGAGTGCGTCTTATAATGGGAGGTCTTATCAGGGAGGTACTTTTAATATTTACAAAGGGCAATGTCTCAGAGAAGTAGGTCGTATGTGGGAGGGAGTCTTATAATGGGAGGTCTTATGAGGGAGGTAATTTTAATATTAACAAAGAAGGGCAATGTCTCAGAGAAGTAGGTCTTATGTGGGAGTGAGTCTTATAATGGGAGGTCTTATGAGGGAGGTAATTTTAATATTTACAAAGAAGGGCAATGTCTCAGAGAACGTAGGTCGTTATGTGGGAGGGAGTCTTATAATGGGAGGTCTTATGAGGGAGGTAATTTTAATATTTAACAAAGAAGGGCAATGTCTCAGAGAAGTAGGTCGTATGTGGGAGTGAGTCTTATAATGGGAGGTCTTATAAGGGAGGTAATTTTAATATTTACAAAGAAGGGCAATGTCTCAGAGAAGTAGGTCGTATGTGGGAGGGAGTCTTATAATGGGAGGTCTTAAAAGGGAGGTAATTTTAATATTTACAAAGAAGGGCAATGTCTCAGAGAAGTAGGTCGTATGTGGGAGGGGAGTCTTATAATGGGAGGTCTTATGAGGGAGGTAATTTTAATACTTACAAAGAAGGGCAATGTCTCAGAGAAGTAGGTCTTATGTGGGAGGGAGTCTTATAATGGGAGGTCTTATAAGGGAGGTAATTTTAATATTTACAAAGAAGGGCAATGTCTCAGAGAAGTAGGTCTTATGTGGGAGGGAGTCTTATAATGGGAGGTCTTATAAGGGAGGTAATTTTAATATTTACAAAGAAGGGCAATGTCTCAGAGAAGTAGGTCGTATGTGGGAGGGAGTCTTATAATGGGAGGTCTTATGAGGGAGGTAATTTTAATATTTACAAAGAAGGGCAATGTCTCAGAGAAGTAGGTCTTATGTGGGAGGGAGTCTTATAATGGGAGGTCTTATAAGGGAGGTAATTTTAATATTTACAAAGAAGGGCAATGTCTCAGAGAAGTAGGTCTTATGTGGGAGGGAGTCTTATAATGGGAGGTCTTATAAGGGAGGTAATTTTAATATTTACAAAGAAGGGCAATGTCTCAGAGAAGTAGGTCTTATGTGGGAGGGAGTCTTATAATGGGAGGTCTTATAAGGGAGGTAATTTTAATATTTACAAAGAAGGGCAATGTCTCAGAGAAGTAGGTCTTATGTGGGAGGGAGTCTTATAATGGGAGGTCTTATGAGGGAGGTAATTTAATTTTAATACTTACAAAGAAGGGCAATGTCTCAGAGAAGTAGGTCTTATGTGGGAGTGAGTCTTATAATGGGAGGTCTTATAAGGGAGGTAATTTTAATATTTACAAAGAAGGGCAATGTCTCAGAGAAGTAGGTCTTATGTGGGAGGGAGTCTTATAATGGGAGGTCTTATGAGGGAGGTAATTTTAATATTAACAAAGAAGGGCAATGTCTCAGAGAAGTAGGTCTTATGTGGGAGGGAGTCTTATAATGGGAGGTCTTATAAGGGAGGTAATTTTAATACTTACAAAGAAGGGCAATGTCTCAGAGAAGTAGGTCGTATGTGGGAGGGAGTCTTATATAATGGGAGGTCTTATAAGGGAGGTAATTTTAATATTTACAAAGAAGGGCAATGTCTCAGAGAAGTAGGTCTTATGTGGGAGGGAGTCTTATAATGGGAGGTCTTATAAGGGAGGTAATTTTAATACTTACAAAGAAGGGCAATGTCTCAGAGAAGTAGGTCGTATGTGGGAGGGAGTCTTATAATGGGAGGTCTTATAAGGGAGGTAATTTTAATATTTACAAAGAAGGGCAATGTCTCAGAGAAGTAGGTCTTATGTGGGAGTGAGTCTTATAATGGGAGGTCTTATAAGGGAGGTAATTTTAATACTTACAAAGAAGGGCAATGTCTCAGAGAAGTAGGTCGTATGTGGGAGGGAGTCTTATAATGGGAGGTCTTATAAGGGAGGTACCTGTATTTTTGGTATCAGACGTTTTACTTGAGTCGTGTATTGGGGGTCTACGCGGGAAAAGTGAGCGAAAATAGTAGAATTATTTTGTAGACGGAAGTATTTCACGTGAATCGCGACTCACAGACTTCGTCACCATCGGATCGCATTGGAATCGAATCGTATGCAGCAGTGTAGCGGCCCCTTTAGTGACGCGGTCCTTTCTGCAAGAATTAGATGACGTTACGGTAGAGCAAACATGAGCCTACTCTTTTAAAACGGGATTCCTTTATTAGGAAAAAAATATCTGTATCGTTAAAAATTCGGGACTTTCTTGGAGTTGTACTGCCTCCGGGATCGTTCCCACCGTCTTTATATCTACTAGTGTCTGTTTCAGACCGGAGGACGTTAACCCTTTCACCGCCAGCCATCTTTGAGCCAAAAATGTCCATTAAACTTACTTGGCTGCAGTAAAACTTTTGTCTGCAATATTGTGGGATTTTTCTGTGACACATTTAGAATAGGGTCAAGCCTTGTTATCCAAACTTAGGAACACAATATCATTGGATAATAGACCCTGATTTAAAGAGTTTGAATGGTGTGGGTGTTAAATCATTGTGGTGCAAAAATGCGACACTGGCAGTGAAAGGGTTAAACGGATTTTCGTATTAGGAAAGAGTTTTCAAGTACCTGCACCAGACCAGACAGACGCACAGCTTTATGCCAAGGACTATTGAAGAAAACGTCGAGTCAGTGGGTGGAAATAAAATACAGTGGAACCTCCCCTAAAGACCTTCCGTATTAAGACTCCCTCCAAATTGTGACCCAAAACTTTTCCATCAACTGTACCCTTCATATCCGGACTACTGAGAGTCCACCTCCCTATTAAAGCCGCAGCACCCGATTCCAGGAATCGGGTGGCTATTTTTAGACACACGCCTCTACCAGCAAGAGGAGAAAAGAAGGGTTTGCTCGCAGCGTGTGGCGAAAACTGCCGTTTTGAACGAACGAAAAATGGTGTTTTACGTCCTCTCGGTCTGGAACAGACACATAATATCGGACATTTGTAGATACAAAGATGGTGAGAACAATACTGGAGGCAATGCCCGGAGGCAGTGCAACTCCAGTAAAGTCCCGAGTTTTTAACAGTACAGATAGGTGTAGCGGTAACCACGCCTCGGTTAAACCTCATCGGCTATGGTACCGCCACAAGTTTGTAATACTAAGTATGAAATCAGTAGTAGGCCTATGAAGATGAGAGATTAACTGCCGTTTTTGCTCGCCTCCCTCATTTTATATCCCTGTCGTGCCTTTAAGTTAAACAGCTTTTTTGGCTGTGTTTTTTTTCTCAAGGGAGGTTCTTCTGTACTAGGATTTGTACCCCGCATGTCCCTACAAGACACTGAGCTCAGGGCCGGATCCAGGGGGGTGGGGTGGGGTTACCTGGCTTCCGTAACACCCCCCCCCCCTCCCGCCAAAAAAAGAAAGAAAAGAAAGAAAGAGAGAGAGAGAGAGAGAGAGAGAGATTGAGAAAGAAGTCATTATTACTGTTTAATTGTTCTTAGGTACCATTTAAAGGTTTTTTTCCAACTTTATTTTCTTAAAAAAGTTTCAGTTTCAGGGGGTGTTGCCCCTGGACCCCACCCCCTACGCCGGCACCCAGACCCCCGCCCTTGTTTGCAACCCCCCCCCCCCCCCCCCCCCCCCCCATGTATCCCAGGTCTGGTCCTGGAGCTGATTGTTTCAAAAGATGAATGACTATAAGATAGGTACATTTTAAAGAAATTAAACACCCTTTCCACACAACTCAGCTGCTGCTGCAACAACTAACACTACTACTACTGCTACCAATAAATAAGCCGATATATTTAAGGAAGAAATAATGTAATGTTCTGCGGTATGAAACACTACACACAGATGTGTCACTGTCTTTTGCGATGTTTGAAATTTCAACAATTTGAAACGCCTTGGATTCACTCTTTCCTCATGGCAAGCCAACACAGTTAAATGACATGTAAGTAGTCATATTTTGACTGGCATATCATCGTGTTGCCATTGGGGAAAGAGTGAAAAACGTGAACGTGTATCGAGACCTTTAAACTATTTTAAACCGTGTGCCAGTCAGGCGTATCAGACTATGACTTCTAGATAGCAGACTGAGGCAGCTGCTATTCTGAGGAGATGGACAAGAATTTGGGCAGTCATGTAGATCAACACCCACCCACCCCTTCATTTCTTGGTTCTTTCTGTTTTTGTCAGTCTTGCTTTTCTTAGCGAACACTAAGGCGTATTGTGTGCAATCATTATGTTTATTTTACTTTCTAATGATTCATTATTTGTTTGCCTTTAATGTTCTTGTTATCAATGTAAAGCGCACTGAGCTCATGTGAGAAAGAGCGCTATATAAATTCCCATTATTATTATTATTATGATTATTATTATAACAACATTCTGAGCTAATTATGCTTTCTCAATACATTTTTTATTGTCTCTTATAATTAATTTCAATTGTTTATCATCCAGCCAAAGACAGGCACGCTGGGCCTAACGAGTTATTAGTTAGGCGCATAACGGCAGCATGATGCATCAGCGCTGCGCTCATAATTGACAGGAAACCGTTTGAGCGATCAATGATGAAGAAGAAGAATTGTCTATCATTTAGTCCAAAAGACAGAACAGCCAGTTCGGAGATTCCCGCTTGTGACGTCACTGTCATGTGACTATCAGTGCTCTTTGTTCCCACTAGTTATACACTGAACGAGAAAATCCGTTCGCTGTTCCGTTAACCCCCCCCCCCCCCCCATATTGCTTTATTATTGAATGCATATTTTTAATTGTTTAAATGGATGAAAATTAACATGAAATATAAGAAAACGATAGAGGTTTAACTGCTCGATCTGTAGTAAGAAAGGCTACACTGAAAACAACAACCGGAAAGAACCGAGAAATGGAGGAGGGGTGTGTGTGTGTGAAACTACTTCTTCACCGGAATTTGTTTATAGCTATGCCTTGCCCATGGTTTATCCCCACTCTCTGAGACTGAACGACGTGAGGACAGCTGGCATTGGGAAAACTTCCCAAAAGGCAAACTAATCCCTTTGTCTACACACACACACACACTTCCACCGTCAGTACTTCAATACCTCCAGGATCGTCCGTGTATGTGTGTACCTGTTCCAGGTCGGAGGACGTTAAAGGCATTTATTTCTCCTCCCATGAAAAGCAAACTACGTAATAGACGATTTTCGGGAAAAAATTAGAGGAGAGCACTTCGTGAAAATTAGAGAGAGAAAAATAGAGATTTTACGCCTTCTGTGCCAAAGGGCCATTTGGGGCATTTGTAATTATAAAGATCCTGGAAAAAGAAGATTTTTAAATAAGAATACAGATAGTTTTTTAATTGAAATTTTTTCCCCAATTTTTTTTTAAGTAGAATTTTTTTATTTTATAAAGATGTTTTGAAAACGATTTGAGGAACAAGTTGAGTTTTTGTCAAAAAAATCTAACTTTATTATGATAAAAGTGTTTATTTAAAAGATATTTAGCAGTTTGCTTTTACATGTCTGGCAGGCAGAGGAAATCTATGATTAAACCCCCTCCAGGGTTACAGTTGAAATTTACGTGAAAATTAGAGTTGATTACCTCGACTTACTCGGTCAAAACCATAGCAACCATGGCGTCGAAGCTTGAAACCGCAGGATGCGAGTCGGCGACTTGCAAACATTTTTTAAAAGAAAAAATGAGGGGCGGCCAGTATCCACAAACTGAGAGAACTTGCAAAATGTGACGTAAAAATATAAATTACATCAATTTTAGAATGACTCGGTGTTCTAAGTGATGTAAGTCTACTCAAACACACGAGGTGAGAGCTGGGGATCTACCTGATGGTAGAGTAAATTCCCCTGTTTGACCGATTGAATTAGGCAAGATCACTCCCACACACCATGAAGTTACTCCTCTTAATTATTTCCGAACAATTCCTATTTTGACAGTGCACGCAGTGTTTCTGGGTTCTGAAATGTCACCAGTCATGACCTACCTATCGAAGCTGACACCGAGGCATCATTTAAAAGAAAAAGTAACTGGACAAAAGCCGCCGTCAACATGACTAAGGAAGAAGAATAGAAAAAAGAAGGAAGAGAGAAGAAGAAGAAGAAGTAGTAGAAGAAGAAGAAGAAGGAATTGAAGAAGAAGAAGAAGAAGAAGAAGAAAAAGAAGAAAAAGAAGAAAAAATAAACAAGAAAAAAACCCACCCAAAACAAAACCATTGCATCGCCTGTCGTCAAACCCAAACCCACCACTAATCGACGAAGAGATCCTCCTCACTCCTCACGAGAGACGACAGGGGGCGTCGCCGTAGCACTACTACTACTACTACTACTACTGAGCACGTGCCAGCGGGTCACCGTGACCCGGGGCTGGGCCAGCGCGTGCTGCCAGTGAATCAGCTGCTCCCCGCGCGCGTACATGAAGGGCCCCAGCACCAGGCGGCCCCGCTCCGCATCGTGGCGAGGCCTCAGGGCCTCCGACGACGATGACACCTGAAAACACACTTCCTCTCTCAACTCCGGAATGAATGAATCTTTAATTTAATGTCTTTTCACACGAATAGTGATTTAGACAACATGCAGAAATTGAACACAAAAAATAAATACCCCCCCCCCAACCCCATGAAGCCTAAAAAATTATAACAAAGCACACAGCAAAACATCTACAGTAAGCTTCCAATAGGCGTGGACAGCATTAATTTCGCAATTAAAGCAATGTCAATTTCTGCGTCACTTGCGATATCCTTTGAATTATTATACTTAAGAAAAAAGTCCATATTGAACATTCAGTATTTAGAGAGCAACATTGGGCACTCTAATAGTAAATGATGAATTGATAATCTCTGACTGCAGAGACAATTAGTTTCTATGTATTTAGTTTTCTCAACTCCTTTCTTCTTCTGCGTTCCCATGCCATTATGGCCACAATGGGTAAGGTACGTATGTGTCCGGTTTTCAGTTTTCAGTTTGCCACTGGTCTCCCCGCTGTCGCCGCAGTACAGCCGACACATTCCGATTCCGGAGGAGGAGCTCAAAGCAGGGAAGATTATTTGGAAGATATTTTTGAAGAAAAAAAAGGGCAGAAGAATGGGCCAGTAAGTCAGAAAGATAGTACACGACAGAAAGGAAAAGGAAAAGGCAGAGTCAAAGAGAGTGACAAATTAGAGGAAGTTACAAGCACAGAACTTCCAGAAGGTGGCGGAACTGTTTGTACGAAAGACACCCCCCCCTCGGTATCCCCACTGGGGACTCGTGGAGGGGGCGGGGGCGATCAGCTCCCCGTATGGAGGCACGAGGCATCCACACACTGCCCCATCTTCTCTCATCGATAATGTTTGCAATCTCAGCCCGATGGGTCTGTGGCGTGAATGAAGTGTGTGTGCGGATGGAGAGGAGGGGATTGGTGTGTGTGCGCGCGTGTGTGTGTGTGCGCGTGCGTGTGTGTGTGTGTGTGTGTGTGTGTGTGTGTGTGTGTGTGTGTGTGTGGATGCGTTTGCGTATATGTACATGTGCACGTTTTGTATGTCTAGGAGTATGTGTTTGTGCGAGGGTGAGGGTGTGGGTGGGTATGCGAGCGCGTCTGAGTATGTTTGATAAAAATTATGTCTGATGTAATGTTGTACGTGGAATGATTTTTTGTTTTTGTAAAGCACCATAGGTAGTACACCTATTACCAGAATGTGCGCTGTATAAATTTATTTAATTATTATTATTATTATTATTATGACATGGGTGCAACTACACCAAATGGAAACAAAACCCTGAAAGGCCAGGATCTAGGGGTAATGTCCCCCTGCAGCTGAAGAAAAACATTGATTTATGAAGGTATTTTAGTTCTTTTTCCAATAATCTATACACATGCTTATTATCATAAAGTGTTTGAAAAAGACAGTAGACACCAGACCTGTTTACCCCCTACACAAATCTCGAGTGGTCCGGATGGCTGAAATGAGTAGTTTTGGTGCAAAATGTGTAGTTTTAGTCATTAATCCATCAAACAATCTTCACTGAAAATGAGCAATTAGAGCATTTTGTTTCAATTTTGAAGAGTAGTAAAGGTCCCAACTGAGTAGAATACCACTCGAAAAGAGTAGAGTAAACAGGTCTGAGACACACAAAGATCTTGTTTGACAAATTTAAGAAAAAGGAAATTCCTTTTCTGGTAAAATTCAAAAACAGGAAATCCTTGTATAAGCCTACCAGGAAAAGTTGCACCCATGCAATTATTATAATTATTATTATTATAGTTATTATTATTATTATACCGGGGGCTGGTATGCAGGGTTGGTGGTAGTCTGCATGAGGGAGGCCTCGAGGCGGCACGAGTCCAGCTGCTTGCCGGATAGGGAGAAGGCGAAGGCTTCGCCGAACTCCATGATCGTCTCCTGGCCCACGCAGGACAGGCCCCACTGGCGGGGCCCAGTGCACTTGGTGCGGTGCAGCTTACGGCCGTAGTACAGGCGCAGTCTCACGTACAGTCCTTGAAAAGGGGTGGGGATGGGGGTGGAAATCCACGTTAGAAACATCCGTTGTGAGCGTGTGCAAACACTTACGTGAGCGAGCACACATGCATATGCACACATACACACGCTCGCACATATATATACACACACACGCTCGCACACATATATACACATAGAGGCACACGTACACCCCCCTCGCATGCACGCTCGCTCGCTCGCTCGCGCGCGCACGCACACACTCACACATTTGATTTACAACGTTGCAATGTATGGCCAGGATCAAGACGTTTATCTATTAGAGAGAAATATCACCTCTCAAATGTTACATAATGCAGAAAATTGTTTACAAATGTTCATATAGGCCAAAAGGCCTGCAAAAACTGAATAAAATATATTGTTATTGTTGCACACACGCACGCACGCACGCACGCACACGCACACACACACACACACAGCATATCGATCCGTAACACTGTACTGAGGTGCCTCATCACAACACAAAGCCATTAAGCAAACCCACGGAGATAAACTAACAATTCCTGGATCGGGTCCTCTGTTACCTAATTCCCGCACTGAGTTAGGTGATTAGGTGCCTTGATAGTAGCTGGGCTATCCTGTACTTTAGTAACACCCCACCCACCCCTTAAATGTTCGCATTGAAAATTTTCACCAGGGGGGAGGGGGGGGGGGGGGGGAGGGATAGAGTTAGAATCAGCCTTGGATTATTTTCATCAAAGTGAAAGAAGCAGACTTTAAGAGTGAGGATTTCCCCCCGTGGGGATACCGGGTGGTGGGTGGTGGGTGGTGGGTGGTGGGTGGGTTCTTTCCTACAAATAGTTCATCCACCTTCTGGCAGTTCTGCGCTTGCAGCTTCCTCTAATCTGTCACCCTCTCTTTGACTCTGCCTTTTCCCTTCGCTTACCCTCATCTTCTATCTTTCTGCCTAACCGGTCCCATTCTCCTGCCTTTTTTCTTTCTTCTAGAAACACTTCCAGCCGAAGACGGACATGCTGGGCCTAACTATTTCCCAGTGAGGCGCATAACGGCAGCACGACGCATCTGAGCTCATAACTGACAGGGGAATGTCTGATCGATCGACGAAGAAGAAGGCGAGGTGGCGGTGACTAAATTACAAGACTGCCAGTACTTTTTAAAGGATAGAGAGTTGTTTATTTTTGTGTATTGCTAAATGTCTCTGTACACGTGGACATTTTTCACCCTTTCCTCATGGCCACACAGTAAGTTGTAAGTCATATTATGAGTGGTCTAACACCGTGTTACCATGGGGAAGTAGGGATATTTTGTTAATATTGCTAACGTGTACACACAGACCTTTCTTCAGTAATGGAAAATCACGGTACAGTTTAGTCTTTCGTGACTCTCGAACGAGGGGTCCCTTGGCACCGGCTCTGGTGCTGCAACTAAAGGGATGGGCTGGCCTTTGGGGACCTTCCTCAACGCCAGCCGTGTCCTCAAAACCCTTTGGCCGAGGGAGTGGGGATGTACCCTGGGCAAGGCATCTCCGCCATAAACAAATGATCGCCCAGCCCACCCAGAATAGTATCTGCCCCCTCTCTGCTATCTGGCAGTCATTGTCGGAAACGACAGACTAGCATGAAATCCTACAAGCTTTGTTCACTATATTTGTAGTCCCCCGTACACGATTCTGATAAAATATCTGTATTTTAAAGGATAGAGAGTTGTTTATTGTTTGTGGCTCAAGCCACAAACCTATAACTCACTTTGTCGGTCGGTCGGTCTGTCGGTCCAAAATTGTCGCACATTTTGACAAAATTGTCGCACTTCAAATCGAGGCTACACTTCTGGCCGCTCTTTAAAATGATGTATTTTAAAAGCGTACAAAATAATAAACATACGTAATACAGACACTACAATAGACACGAGTATGCGGTGCTTCTTTCGATGAGTATAAGTAGGATACATAGTTTTAAATGTTTTCCAAAAGATATAAAAAGTTACGAAATGGTGCAGAGATAACATTCTGGTTTACAGATTAAAATTATTGAAAAGCCAGGGGAGGTGACTCATGATTGGAGTGGTAAAAATAGATCGCGTGCCACAAACTATTGCGATTTCGCGCTTGTTTTTGTGTATTGCTAAATGTCTCTGTACACGTGGACATTTTTTACCCTTTCCTCATGGCAACACAGTGAGTTGTAAGTCATATTATGAGTGGTCTAACACCGTGTTACCATGGGGAAGTAGGGATATTTTGTTAATATTGCTAACGTGTACACACAGACCTTTCTACAGTAATGGAAAATCACGGTACAGTTTAGTCTTTCGTGGAAGACTATGACTCTCGAACGAGGGGGCCCTTTGCACCGGCTCTGGTGCTGCAACTAAAGGGATGGGCTGGCCTTTGGGGACCTTCCTCAACGCCAGCCGTGTCCTCAAAACCCTTTGGCCGAGGGAGTGGGGATGTACCCTGGGCAAGGCATCTCCGCCATAAACAAATGATCGCCCAGCCCACCCAGAATAGTATCTGCCCCCCTCTCTGCTATCTGGCAGTCATTGTCGGAAACGACAGACTAGGATACATAATGAATCGGATGAAATCCTACAAGCTTTGTTCACTATATTTTGTAGTCCCCCGTACACGATTCTGATAAAATATCTGTATTTTAAAGGATAGAGAGGTGTTTATGTTTGTGTATTGCTAAATGTCTCTGTACACGTGGACATTTTTACCCTTTCCTCATGGCAACACAGTGAGTTGTAAGTCATATTATGTTTCTGAATGTTTGTGAACCTTGTGTGTACCTATATGTATACTTTACTTTTGCTGTCATTGTGAATGTGTAACTTGTTTATGTAAATTGAAAATTTAATTTTTTTATATATTTTTATATATTTTTTATTTTAATGTAATCTGATTGTAAATTCTTATTTTATTATGTATATGTATTTTATTTATATTTAGTTTAATATGTACATATTTCTTTGTGTGCGCATGTGTATGTGTGTGTGTGTGTGTGTGTGTGTGTGTGTGTGTGTGTGTGTGTGTAAGAATGTGAAGGATAGTGTGGAGGTATGTAAGCGGTTGATTTTAATATGAATAATTTTAGGGCAATTGTAAAGCGCTTAGAGCTTAAAGGTGAAGCACTATATAAATTTTCTTAAATAACAATAATAATAATATTTTTGTACTAGATGTTTTTTTGTGGGTTTTTTAGATTCGTGTATATCACAGACGTCCATCGTAACACCTGTTTTTTTCTAGGTCGCTGTGACCCACATACAAATGTCCGCAACTGGAAATTGAGGCTGCTCTTTAAAATGATGTTTCGTTTTCAATATAACTCCGTACTGATCGCTTCTCGGCCTTTTGGCTAAGACACTGATTCAGGAACATAAATTTGTGTTTATACCGTGGTTGGTTTGTTCAGCCCGTCGTACATGGCGAAAGCCAATACGCGACGTTAAACTGAACTTCCATCCAATTTGGGGGACATTTGTATGGGAGTCGAACCTGGTCAAAATATGATTTCTTACCAGCTATGAGGGAAAGCACGTTACAACCGTGATTTTGATAGGTGACGTACTGGGTCTTTAAAGCCGCCTCACACTATTCAACCAAGTCAAATGAAAATGGTTGTGAAATGTTTTCATTTCTTTTGACGGAGATGAGTAGAAATCGCTTCTTTTTTTTTTGGTCGGATGAAACCCTTCTAACTAGTCTGAAGTAATAGGTCATTTGCCACGAGTGTTCGCTCTCTATTCCAGACTACTAATTTGCCCGCACTCGTTCTGCCCGAGTTACACTGACCTCTCTAATTCAACTATCTAAATTCAACCCAGTGAAATTCAAGGTCCCCGGCACGCGGCAAATGCCCTATTGGCGACCACACCGTTTACCTTCCAATTCACTCTGGCAGTTGTGGGAACACAGCCAATGCTTGCTGATAGCGTGAGAACGGCACACAGCCACAACTAGTTGAATGGAGTTCACAACTGAACTTTCTTCCAACCCCCAAAAAAGGTTGGATATTGTGAGGCCGGTTTTTGTTAAAGTGGTGCTTACTGGTGTGTCTGTCGATGTGCAGGTTCTCCAGGTGTCTGGCGCGTTGCACGAGCACCTTGAGCCTCTCCGTGTGGGGCTGGTAGCACAGACCCAGCTGCATCTCGCCCAGCCAGCTGGAGGCCAACTGTCATCAGGGAGGGAGAACACATCAAGAAGCTATTACACGTGGGAGAACGTAGTCTCTCTCTCTCTCTCTCTCTCCCTCTCTGTCTCTTCTTCTACTACTCTGAAGTTCTACTAAAGCTTAAGTGGGAAACTAAACGTTGTTACTAATTTAGAAAGTAACAACGTTTAGTTTCCCACTTAAGCTTTAGTAGAACTGTGTGTTCGAAGAGACTAGGTATGCATGATTTGGTATAGTTATAGGATATACTGTATGTTTTTGTGTGTGCGAGTACATGAACGAGCTGTTCGTTTGAGCTGGATTTTTTTGGGCATGTTCTTTAATTTACTGTGAACATGCCTCTTGTTATTTTCTATTTTTTAATGCATTTTTTACTTTCTTGTTGTTTTCCTTTTCTTGTTATTTGGTTTTTCTTTTTTCCCTCGAGGGCATGGTGTAAAGAAGCTTGAGCTTATCCGTTTACCCTCATTAAACATTCGTATTCGTATTCTTCAAGTTCACCACTGTTAAGTAGTATCCATGCTTGCTTTAATTTTTTTCAATTATTTCATGTGCCAAATTTTGTTCCATTTTCTTGACTTGATTGTTTTATGTCAAATTTTCCTTGATGAATGTGTATGAATGTGTGAGTGAGAGGGCAAGGTGTAATGAAGCTATTGTAGCTTATCCTTTTTACCCTCAATAAAACATTCGTATTCTCTCTCTCTGTGTCTCTGTCTCTCTCTCTCTGTGTCTGTGAGTGCGTGTATGCGCGCTTACGCATTCACTTATCTGTAGCTTTTAAACTGTTATTTGGTTATATTGAGCCATTGTTTTCTGTCCTATGTCTTCTACTTACTTTATCGTAATCTTTTTATGTACAGGACCCAGGTGCATTATTATATTGAATGATCGTGGTATATTTTTACATGTCCTATAAAGTTTTATGTGTTGGATATTTAATTATTATGTTCTTATTGTATATGTGTTTATGCCGTGCCACAAATCAATTTATCACTTTTGAGATAATAAAGTAGTCTTGAGTCTGGAGTCAGCTGGAAATCCACATCCACGTTTCCCCGACGGCGCGGCAGCTGTTTTGTCCTTGTCGTCCTATGTTCCGTGACGAAACCCAAAGTTTTGAATCCATCCAAACGGAAACGGCACGGCACCTTTTCTAGTTGAAAGAGATGGCGTCCTGCCAATCCAAACACGAGCTTGACCCCCCCCCCCCCCCCCCCCCCCCCCATTCCATAACTGACTGAGGCATTTTTCTTTTCAAATTTCATGGTGCCGTCCCTATTTTGTGGACGGCAACGGCAGAATTCCCAACATGCTCCGAAAACTCCTGCCGTCGACGGTGCCGGTGACTTGCCGTTGCCGTTTCGTGTCTTATGGATTCAAGCAGTAGACATTTAGTTTGAGCGATTAACACGACATAAAATTTGCCTTTGTCTTTGTCGTTGCCGTCGCCGTGCCGTTTCCGTGCATGAGGATTTCCAGCTTAAGATTCTCTCAATCCTGAAATGACACGCTTTGAAATGTTCTCCGAATCTTCCCCAATGGGTGACAGCAAAACATTCTCTCAATCCTGAAAAAGACATTTGTATCAATGTTCTCTCTGAATCCTGAAGCGGTGACCACATTAAATTAACAATAATTTCCAAAGAGTGTGTGTTTGTGCGTAGGCCTACATGACTGATGGGTTGGGGGTAGTGTTATAATTGCATGGTTTAATCTGCTATCAATGTTGGCAGAAATGTTTGATTTTATCAGACCGTAGTTCTGGATGACAAGATGGCCAATCCTGAAGACTCTTTCTATCAGCTTTTCCAATCCTGATTCCAGGAGCATGCCTGAACTAGGTTCACCCATAACACATGGGCGTGTATAAATTAAAAGCACGCGCGCCGGCTCACTCACGCACCATACACACACGCCACGCAGTGTAATGGGTAGACTAATGGCGCCATTAGAATATTAAAATAAAAGAAGAAAGATGAGCTTCTGGTATAATGGAAACTTACTTGGCACGCACTCACGCGCACACAACGCATAACACACACACACTTTCAATTCCAGGTAAACTCATAAGGGCAAGGAGTTGACCGAGAAAAGACAAGGGATGTAACTGTTGGTGTAGACAATTCATTCAGACGGAAAGAATTATCCCCCTTGCAACTTATTCTACAAAATATTGAGCCATTGGATGGTACCTTACCTCTACATCAGAAAAAAAAATCATCAAATTCTGTACACAAATCCACCCTTAGTTGGAAGAAGTCTGCCTGTGCCCATGTAATGGATTTGGTTTGGCGCCGAGCGAGCGCGGCGCGGGTGTTTGTGTGCATGCATGCGCGCACGTTTGTTTGACGTGTGTGTGCGCGCGCGGGAGCGTGTTCGTGTGTCTGTCTCTGTGTGGAGGGCGTGCATAGTGTGTCTGCATGTGTACGTCTGCGGGTCTGCGTGCGCCCTTGCTTTGTGTGTATTCGTGTACGCGGTGCGTGGTGTGTGTGTGTGTGTGTGTGTGTGTGTGTGTGTGTGTGTGTGTGTGTGTGTGTGTGTGTGTGTGTGTGTGTGTGTGTGTGTGTGTGTGTGTGTGTGTGTGTGTGTGTGTGTGTGTGTGTGTGTGTGTGTGTGTGTGTTTGTAGTTTCTGTATGTGTGATAGTGTGGGTAGGCCTACGGTAATGCTAGCCAGACCTCTTGATAATGGTGTGTGGGCAGTTTTGTTTCTTTGTTTATTAAGTCTATGCGCTATTTTGCAACAGAAATGGTATACATTTAACGTTATTGCATGAAAGAAGAATATGACACGGAGTTATTTTGTTTCCACATAGTACGCAAACTATGTCTTCTTGCTTACTTTGTTTTAAAAGCATTTTGGGGCGGTGGGTGGATTCCTCGTGCCTCCATACGGGGAGCTGGAATTCCCCTCCCTCTCCACGAGCCTCTTCCTGTGGGGGTACCGGGGGGGGGGGGGGGGGGGGGGGGGTCTTTCGTACAAATTGCAACTTCCTCTAACCTGTCACTCTCTTTGACTCTGCCTTTTCCCCTTTGCTTAACTGTCATCTACTATCTTTCCGCCTTACAGGTCCACTCTCCTGCCTTTTTATTTCCCAAGAAACTAGAGCAAAGATTTATTTTCTCCAGTCAAACACAGAACATGCCGGGCCTAACTATTTCTTAGTAAGGCGCAAAACGGCAGCATGACGCATCTGAGCTCATATGACAGGAAACTGTCTGAGCGATCGACGAATAAGAAGAAGCTATGTCCTTTGTGCGTTCGGGTCAAAGTCATGGAGATGAGAAAGTTCGCTGGGGAGCTGTCGGTGGACGGTCGAGGTGGCGCCCTCGGAGGAGGACCTCACTCACGCTAGGCTCCACGACTTAAGACATTATTGTCGTCAGTAGGGGGGCTTAGTAGGTGGTGCTCTGCTTAGAACAGGCTCCACTGAGCTCCACCGAAGTCGACTCAGCAAGCGGCGCAGTGTCTCCTTGGCTGGTTGCCTCCTCCAGCCAAGTAGCCTAACATAAATTGGCTCCCCTTAGACTGCTGGTTTCGGATTCTGCGACCTGACAAGCCAGGGTGTGGCTGCGAGTTGGGACTCGGATTGAGCGGCGTGGGAGCAACGCCACTGTACGGCCCAGAAGAAGAAGAAGAAAAAAGAAGGAAAGAAAAAGAAGTAGTTTGTCTGCCTGCGCGCTTGGCTCCATGCTGGTCTTATTTCTAAGTCGCATAACGGCAGCATGACGCATCTGTCGAAGAAAAAGAAGTTTTCCTATCTGTGTGCTGGGCTCCTTGCCGGGCCTAACTATGTCTTAGGCGCATAACGACAGCATGACGCATCTGTCGAAGAAGTAGTTTTCCCTACCTGTGCGCTGGGCTCCAGGTCGACCCAGGAGGTTTCGTACTGGGCCTATTTCTTAGTTAGGCGCATAACTGCAGCATGATGCATCAGTCAAAGAAGAAGAAGAAGAAGAAGTAGTTTTCCTACCTGTGTGCTGGGCTCCAGGTCGACCCAGGAGGTTTTATGCTGGGCCTAGGCGCATGACTGCAGCATGACGCATCTGTCTAAGAAGCAGTTTGCCCTACTTGTGTGCTGGGCTCCAGGTCGGCCCAGGTTTCATACTAGACCTAGGCGCATAACTGCAGCATGACGCATCTGTTGAAGAAGAAAAAGAAATAGTTTTCGTACCTGTGTGCTGGGCTCCAGGTCGGCCCAGTAGGTTTCATACTGGGCCTAGGAGCATAACTGCAGCATGACGCATCTGTCGAAGAAGAGGAAGAAGAAGAAGTAACGTTCCTACCTGTGTGCTGGGCTCCAGGTCTGCCCAGGTTTCACACTGGGCCTATTTCATAGGCGCATAACGGCAGCATGACGCATCTGACGAAAAGGAAGAAGAAGAAGAAGTAGCCTCCCCTACCTGTGTGCTGGGCTCCAGGTCTGCCCAGGTGGTCTCCCCGTGGTCCACGTCCGCGTCACTGAGGGGCAGCATGACGTGGCCCAGGGAGTGACGCACCTTCCTCTTGTCCACGTCATACACGGAGAACCTCAGCGTGCGCTCCTTCAGGTCCTCGGGGGACACCTGTTAGTGCAATGCCCAGTCAGTCAGGACACCTGTTAGTGCAATGTCCAGTCAGTCAGGACACCTGTTAGTGCAATGTCCAGTCAGTCAGGACACCTGTTAGTGCAATGTCCAGTCAGTCAGGACACCTGTTAGTGCAATGCCCAATCAGTCAGGACACCTGTTAGTGCAATGTCCAGTCAGTCAGGACACCTGTTAGTGCAATGTCCAGTCAGTCAGGACACCTGTTAGTGCAATGTCCAGTCAGTCAGGACACCTGTTAGTGCAATGCCCAGTCAATCAGGACACCTGTTAGTGCAATGCCCGTTTTTTGTATATAAATAATTCAAAATCATTGCGATGCGAATGCTTTCTGTGTGCATACTTGTGCGTGCGTGCGTGTATGTATGTGTGCGTACGCGCGCACGTGCGTGTGTATATATCGTGACCTGGAAGACGAAGTTCTCGTTGAAGACGGGGGACAGGGTCTTCTTGCGCGCCTTGGAGGCCCATCCTTTGCTGTCTTCCGGCAGCAGGAACAGCTTGACGAACGGGTCACGTGGCTGGTTGTTACAGCCTCGCCCTGAAACCGACCAACCCAAAACACCAAGACACGGAGTTCAACGCGGGTTCATCAATAATATTAGACGCTTTCCTGGTTCGAGTTTGTCTAGACGACGGTCGCCGCGCGTATAACTGTTACGTCAAAAGGGGTCTAAGAAACACTTTAGAAAACGTTTGCGGAAAAATATGACAAGCTCTTGTCTGATTGGTCCCCCAAAAATATTATTTAAAACAAACTTTAGCGGACCAAACAACAACAAGGAATGCAGTAACCCCCTACTAGTTCCGGATAGTTCGCCGCTTTCTCAGTGTTTGGCAAGAACAAAACGTCACCCGAACTATCGGCAAAACGAAGGGTGTTTCTTAGACCGTTTTTGCCGATTTGAGCGAGCGCAACGTAACGCTAGCCCTTGTGAAACGGACCCCTGGTATTGCAGTACTTCCAGGATCGACCCACAACCTGTACATTAATTGTGATCGTGCATAGGAAAAAACAGAAATAATGGAATTTTGGCATAAATTGAGATTGTATTTTTTAGAAGATGGGGCAAAGATTCCTTGTCAGTGCACAGAAAACAGAATATCTTGTCTAGTTTTGATATCATAGCCATTTGAAGTGTGACATTGGAGACAGATCATTGGCAAAAATCGGACCTAGAAGACAAACGTTTACCTCTTTGCTTCTATAGACTTGATTAAATTTTGGCTTATGCTCAAAAACATTCTGCGCGACTTATGCCTAGTTTTTTTCAAGCATCATCATAGTTATGAATGTCCCG
>CM065682.1:76677814-76690314 GCA_017654935.2 Phymorhynchus buccinoides
ATTTGTCTTTACTTTTCATATCAGAATGCCAATTTTGTTTAAATGAACAAATACGTCTGTCTTTAAATTCAGAAATAAACTGTTCATCATGTCCTACTTCCTGAAACAACCACACAAATCCATAACCGTGTTCTGATAATACCTTTAAAAAATCTTAAAATGCCCAATTTTGTTTGCTAAGATCAAGTTGCATTACCATCATATCATATGCTTGCCTACACAAACGAGATTGTGGTAGCTTCACAATGTTAAGCCAATAACGTATACACTTTACATACGATCTGATATACAACGGATATCTGAGAGAAAGAGAGAGAGAGAGAGAGAGAGAGAGAGAGAGAGAGAGAGAGAGAGAGAGAGAGAGAGAGAGAGAGAGAGAGAGAGAGAGAGGCACGCACACATACATACATACATTCATACACACATACACAGACGTACGTAGACCGACACACATAGAGAGCGAGAGAGAGAGAGAGAGAGAGAGAGAGAGAGAGAGAGAGAGAGAGAGAGAGAGAGAGAGAGAGAGAGAGAGAGAGAGAGAGAGAGAGAGAGAGAGAGAGAGAGAGAGAGAACTCGAACTCTAAAGTTTTAATGAGGTTAAACTGATTAAGCATAAATAACTGCTTCTTTTCATCAGGTCCTCTCAAATAGAGACGGAGAGAATGACAGAAAGAGAGAGAGAGAGAGAGAGAGAGAGAGAGAGAGAGAGAGAGAGAGAGAGAGAGAGAGAGAGAGAGAGAGAGAGAGAGAGAGAGAGAGAGAGAGAGAGAGAGGGAGAGAGAGAGAGAGAGAGAGAGAGAGAGAGAGAGAGAGAGAGAGAGAGAGAGAGAGAGAGAGAGAGAGAGAGACAGACAGACAGACAGACAGACAGAGACAAATATATAGGCAGGTAGGCAGACTGACAGACAATCAGACATGGACAGAGAGGCAAAGTAAGGGAGAACACATATTTATAATCTTTAGTTAAATAACTAACAAAACCCTACAACTAGAACACAAACCACACACTGAGAGAGAAACACCAAACTATTCTACACATCATTCTACACAATGCCCTCATAAACGCAAACACGGAGACAGGCAATTAGCATAAAACATTGAAATACATTCCACGCACTGACAGTAATGATCGTAATTACGGACCTAGAATGCAATCTGCTTACAACGAAGAGACATATTGACAAGTTCACACTTTAATACAACGGAACCTCCCCTATAAGACCTTCAAAAATCATCCGAAACGAGGTCTTATAAGGGAGGTAATTTTAATACTTACAAAGGGCAATGTCTCAGAGAAGTAGGTCTTATGTGGGAGGGAGTCTTATAATGGGAGGTCTTATAAGGGAGGTAATTTTAATACTTACAAAGGGCAATGTCTCAGAGAAGTAGGTCTTATGTGGGAGGGAGTCTTATAATGGGGGGTCTTATAAGGGAGTTTCCACTGTATAACCTTTTTTGTTGTCATCTCTGGGATAGCCTTTTGGAAAAAGGGAGGGTGCTGATAAGGACAACGTTTGTTGCAACAAACGCGGCCAGAAAAACAACAACAACAACAAAAACTGAATAAGAAGTTAAAGAACAAATGTCAAATACACCGTAGGAGCCAAACCCACGGGTGTAGCCTACTATCGACACCGCATGCGTGGAAAAATAAAGAAATGAGAGAAAAGACGGAAGATTTGAGAGAGGAAGGTTCCACAATTACCATTCAAAGAGAGATAACACTTTATATATGCGATGGATTGGAGTCAAAACGGACTAGCTTTAGATACTATTGCGAAAACTAATAACTTGTATAAAAAAAAAGACTGCAGAAATATAATAAAGCATAATCCCCATTTTATAATATTTGCAGTCTTTTTAAATACAAGTTCTTATTGTTTTCAATAACATCAATAAGAAGTCAATGGACTATCTAAAGATAGTCCGTTTTGACTCTAAGCCATCGACAGTCTGATTACTGTCTAATTATTAACTGTCTATTTTCACCCAATCGCTCAGATGTTGCACGATTAAATTCAATAAACTTGAAGAGGGACAACTTTGCGGGTGTGTGTTTGATGGTCTTGGTATTTGGTATATTCTAATCACAGCCACTTCATCTCTGTGAAATTCGGGCTGCTCCCTTCTGGAGAGCGTGTCGTCGCAAGCGCAGCGCCATTCATTAACAAGCGCGGATTCGCAATCGTTTGTGGCGTGCGACAATTGAAAACGAAACGTCATTTTAAAGAGCAGCCTCGATTTGAAGTGCGGTCTATTTTTACCACTGCAATCATTACATACACTGAGTCGCTTCCCCTGGCTTTTCAATAATTTTAATCTGTAAACCAGAATGTTATCTCTGCACCATTTCGTAACTTTTTATATCTTTTGGAAAACATTTAAAACTATTTATCCTACTTATACTCATCGAAAGAAGCACCGCATCCTCGTCGTGTCTGTTGCATTGTCTGTATTACGTATGTTTATTATTTTGTACGTTTTAAAATGATGATTATGTGCTCTGTTCAGTATATAATTCTTTCCATACGTAAAAACTGAAGATATGTAGATATGACAACTGAAAAGCTACTTTATGTCCAAGTATTTTTTTTCTCCTTTAAAATATGCGAAATGTGCGACAATTTTGGACCGACAGATCGATCGACCGACCGACAAAGTGAGTTATAGGTTTGTGGCTTGAGCCACAAACAAAAAAAACCACCACCTTATATTTGATTTGGTGCAATGGATTTGTATCTTGCTGTTGGTTTTAATTTCCTTTTCATAAAATAAACAGGGAAACATCTTTTTAGACAGACAGACAGACAGACGCATACACATAGGCCTACATGTTTTACGTCTATTAATGCCAGCCCACGCTTTTGCAGATAAAACAAGATATTATGCGTACAGCTGTGCAGCATTATTTTGTAGAATATATCTGCCATAACAAATGACTCGGACGCTCATCATTGTTTTTAGCTTTGTTGCACAGATGGCACGCAAAACGGGTGTATAAATGATTTAGAAATACCACCCGAATTAGCAGCAATTTGTTTAATCCAAGTTAAAGTATCTGCTCATAATCTCCCCTTCTTTCTCTCTCTCTCTCTCCCCCCCCCCCTCTCTCTCGCATGCGTGCACGTGCGCTCGCGCGCGCGCGCGCGCGCGTGTGTGTGTATGAGTGTGCGTATATGTGCGTGTGTGTGTAAGTGCGTGTGCGTGTCTGAGAGAGAGAGAGAGAGAGAGAGAACACTGAACACTGAACGATTTTAATGAATAGGCCATTGGCCCATGTCACGAGGGATGGTTACAAAAGAAAGTGGGCTAATTATCATTGATTTCAAAGAACATGCACATCCATAATGATAATATACAAACAATTAATCAAACATTCTCGCGCATTCGATACATATGGATACAGGATTCACTCAAGCATATTCAAATAACGTACCTTGAATGCCTTATCTAAATACACAGCTGAACGTAAAACCACAGATTTGTTTTCACATGCTAATAATAAAGTCAGTCTAAAGAGAGATGAAGTATTATAATATTTAGCAGGGATATATTGTTGCCTTAGGTTATCATACATGGGACATCGTAACACAAAATGGACCTCTGTTTCTTTTGGGGACTTACAAAATGGTTATGCTAAGTCTTCCTCTCTTACATTGATTCTGAAACGTAATTTGTGAATATTAATTTGTGACACACCTAGTCGAAACCGTATAAGACTGATTCTCGCTTGAATGTGTTTCAGATCCAACAAGTAATGTGAAATTATTAGGTCACTTTTGAAAGTGCGGTAAAAGGAGAAACGTTCACTATCATGAAGTTGAGAACACCATTTTACTTTAAATTCGTTCACTAGTCTTAAACGTAAGAGTGCAAGAAAATGCTTTACATTTCCAACTCCCTGATTCTCCCAGACTTCTTGAAAACCATATTTATGAAGCATAAAACAGACAGATGTGGCCCAGAGAGAGAGAGAGAGAGAGAGAGAGAGAGAGAGAGAGAGAGAGAGAGAGAGAGAGAGAGAGAGAGAGAGAGAGAGAGAGAGAGAGAGAGAGAGAGAGAGAGAGAGAGAGAGAGAGAGAGAGAGAGAGAGAGAGAGAGAGAGAGTCAGTCTGAAATCTTTTATTTTGTTAGGCCACAGGCCCATACAAACGGAGTTCACATATGAAAACATGTAATCAGAACAAAATATCAACGACCTTGCAAATCATTTTTCCGAACTAAAATACGCTTTATAAACATATTTACAAACTAGAGAGAGGGAGAGAGAGAGAGAGAGAGAGAGAGAGAGAGAGAGAGAGAGAGAGAGAGAGAGAGAGAGAGAGAGAGAGAGAGAGAGAGAGAGAGGTTACACATGTATTCAGAACAAAATATTAAGGACCTTGCAAAGCATTTTTCCGAACTAAATACGCTTTATAAACATATTTACAAACTAGAGAGAGGGAGAGAGAGAGAGAGAGAGAGAGAGAGAGAGAGAGAGAGAGAGAGAGAGAGAGGGAGGGAGAGAGAGAGAGAGAGAGAGAGAGAGAGAGAGAGAGAGAGAGAGAGAGAGAGAGAGAGAGAGGTTAACCCTTTCACCGCCAACCATATTTCAACCAAATATGTCCATTACATTTACTTGGGTAGATAACAAAATCTGTCTGCAGTATTGGGGATTCTCTGTGACATATATAAAATAAGGTCTATCCTTGCTTCGCAAAACTAAGACAACAGGGTCTTTGGATAACAGACCCCAATTAGATGCCTTTTAGTGACATAGGTGTTAAATCACTGTGGTGCTAAAATGCGACTTTGGCGGTGAAAGGGTTAAAATAAAAGAGACGTAACTTGGGTTGCAACCTTGTAGGACTACAACACCCTCAGGCAGTTCGCGCGCGTGTATATGTATATGTATATGTATGTATACGTGTGTTTTTGTATGTGTGCGTGTGTTTGTGTGTCACAGTATGTTCTTCAGTCAGAGAAAAACAGATAGAGAGAGAGAGAGAGAGAGAGAGAGAGAGAGAGAGAGAGAGAGGAGAGAGAGAGAGAGAGAGAGAGAGAGAGAGAGAGAGAGAGGAGAGAGAGAGAGAGAGAGAGAGAGAGAGGGAGGGAGAGAGAGAGAGAGAGAGAGAGAGAGAGAGAGAGAGAGAGAGAGAGAGAGAGAGAGAGAGAGAGAGAGAGAGAGAGAGAGAACACTGATTTTTTAAAAATAAGGAAACGCATTCAAACACACACAGGTCTACGTATGCATGAGATGAGAGAGAGAGAGAGAGAGAAGAGAGAGAGAGAGAGAGAGAGAGAGAGAGAGAGAGATGAGAGAGAGAGAGAGAGAGAGAGAGAGAGAGAGAGAGAGAGAGAGATAGAGAGAGAGAGAGAGAGACATACAGACAGAGACCGAGAGACAGAGAAGAAGAGAAAAACAGTCTACAATAAAACATACAGACAGAACAGGAAAAGTTAATGATAATAATAATAATAGATAACAGTACATTTATATAGCGCTTTACCTCAGATGAGCCCAAAGCGCTTTACAATCAATTATTCATCAACAGATAACAAAAAACAACATTCAAGAGTGACACCAACCACCAACAGTGCATATGCAAAGCAACTCTCTCTCTCTCTCTAGACACAACAGGAAACACGCACACGCAATAATAATAATAATAATAATAACAACACGAAAAACACATCACCCACACGATACACCACACACACCACACACAGCACACACACACACCACACACCCCCATAAACCCCACAATTATCCAACTGGTTCATGCTTCGTAGGACTGAGCGGTAGGACTGCGTGTTGACCAGATGCACAAACACCCTCACACACGCCGCACGCAGACAGACACACCACACGGGGCAAACACACGCACATGCGTACCCGTCAGACCACAAGGCTGCACGCACACATTCGCTCACAGACACACACACCCACACTCAGGGCACAGTCGGGCACGTGCCCCTTGGAGGGCACACACACACACACACGCAGGCCGGGCACAAACTGCCCCGCCCTCCTCCGCCTGATTTTGGGGGGCAGCAGCCAAAAGGGCATCCGGAGGTTTTGAGAGACGCCTGACTTGGAGTCTCGGGGGAGAAGGCCGATCTGACAAGAAATGCCATTTGAACACTATGGAATGGAAAGTTTATGAGAATCTAACCCGAACTTTCTCTCTCTCTCTCTCTAGATGTACAAGTCAGTGTGATACGGGGGCGTTTGATCGTTCAGTGACTTGTAGGCAAGGACGAGTGTTTGTCTCTTTTTCCCTGGGAGCCTGTAGGGAACGAAGAACCGGAGTCTCTGATTACCTAGTGAGCGAGAAATGCGAGCAGCATTATGCTCCCGTTTCTTAGAGATGAGAATGATGGACAGCCAGCAAGAAGTGAGTTACAGTAGTCAAGGCGCGCATAGGCTATGTCTTCAGCATGAGAGAGGAAACGAGTGAACTAATTCTTCGAAGTGCATAGCGAGCCTTGAAACATTGTGCTGTTTGAGCGAAGTGTTTGGTTGTGTTTTCCTCCATGCCGATACCTGTGCCATCAATGCTAGAAACCTGGGAGAACCGACTTGTGTACTTAGAGTCCCTCGTTGCTGCACGTTGCAGTTTGATGTCATCCATGTTTTAACAGGAGATGCGAACTTAGAAGAAGAAATCATTTGATCTAATTGACTCGCAGTTGTACAGTTGATTGTCATCAGACGCTATGGTAGAATAGAATGCCTTGATGATGGCGGAGAGAGGTTGCATAAAGAACAAAAAGCCCCAAGACGACCTTGGGGCACACCGAACGCAGACCTTTTGGAAGAGATGGAGAACCATTGACAACAACTTTCTGTGTGCGATCAGAGAATTGGGACGAACACCAGGAAAGAACAGCCCCAGATAGACCAAAGGAGGTCGTGAAGTCTAAAATGACGATGGAGTGGTCGATGTGTAAACGCTGCAAAAGATCAAGTAGAAACCTTGTTTTCATCCAAGGCAGTGAGCAGAGGTTCGTTATCTTTAAGACCGGTCGTGGTGTGACCAGCTCGATAAGCAGACTGGTTTGGATAGAACCACCCTGAAGATGGTCAGACAGGTTTAAGAACCACCGGTTTCCGTAAGCTTAGAAAGGAATGAAAGATTAGAGACAGGCCGATAACCTTTAGATTTTCAGGATCAAGACTAGGCTTCTTCAAGAGAGGTTTGACAACTGCAGATTTGAAATCGTTGGAAAGCGGCCTGAACATAGAGATTCATTGATGATGGATGTAAAGTAAGGAAGGAGATCATCAAGACACTGGGAGAAGAGAGATGAAGGTAGAGGGTCTAGTTTTACAGGTTTTAGTCTGAGTTCGGGTCAAAATGTTCTTAACCTCATCAGTGGAAACAGAACGGAACTCAGACCACATGCCAGAAATCAGGGACAGAGTCAGTTGATGGTGGAGCAGATTGAGAATCAAGATTGTGGCGGATTATAATAATAATAATAATGAAAAAACATCCCCACCGATACACCTGGGGCAGCATCACACCACCCCCACCCCCACCATTCCACTGGTGCTGGTAGGACAGAGCGGTAGGATGCGTGTTGACCAGATGCACATTGCCCAAACGCCCAGAGTCTTCCATCGGGGCGCAGTACCCGTCAGACCGGGGCTGCACGCGCTCCAGAGAGCCCATCAGGGCACAGTCGGGCACGTGCCCCTTGGAGGGCAGGGGCAGGCCGGGCACTGCCCCGCCCTCCTCCGCCTTTTTGGGGGGCACAGCCAGGGCATCCGGGCACGAGAGACGCCTGACTTGTCGTGGGGAGGCCGATCTGGAAATGCATTGAACACTATGTATAGTTTATGGTCTAACCCTCTTTCTCTCTCTCTCTCTCTCTCTCTCTCTCTCTCTCTCTCTCTCTCTCTCTCTCTATCTGTACATGTGTGTGTACGGGCGCGTTTGCGTGTGTGTAAAACGAGTGTTTGTCTCTTTTTCTCCCTCTCTCTCTCTCTCTTTCGTGAGCGCGTATGCATTCTGCTCCGTTTCTTCTATGTGGCGTGCTTCCAAGCACAAGTACGCGCATAGGCTATGTATGCATGCGAGTGATACGTGTGTGCATGCGAGTGATACGTGTGTGAGCGAAGTGTTTTTGTGTTTTCCTCCACCGTACCTGGAGCTAGGGGCCGACTTGATACTGAGTCCCTCGTTGCTGATGTCGTCGTCGTTGGGAGGCGAGTCAAAGGGGTCCCGCGGTTGAGGTCGTCGACGAGGTGATCGTCGCCTGGACCAGGCCAGCAGCCCCACGACGAGCAGCACCAGCACGCAGGCACTGCCGGCGATCACTACGGTCAGTGTGACTCCTGAATTGGGCCAACAAACAAAACCACTACCAGTGCGTGAGGTCAAGACGACCGGTCGTGGTGTTACCAGCAAGATCGTGAACATAACCACCAGTCGTGAGGTCAAGACGACCGGTCGTGGTGTTACCAGCAAGATCGTGAACACATTTCGTGAGGTCACCACACCGGTCAGATCATAACCACCAGTCGTGAGGTCAAGACGACCGGTCGTGGTGTTACCAGCAAGATCGTGAACATAACCATCAGTGGTGAGGTCAAGACGACCGGTCGTGGTCTTACCAGCAAGATCGGCCATTGTGTTTTAATGTGACAGCAAACAAAAATGTCATTGTTCAATGAATATTGATTGATTGATTGAAAAGGTTTTTTGCACATGTGAACATTTTTTAATTCATTCCCCATGACAACACAGTGATAGGCCAAGTCATAATATGATTTGCATAATCACTGTGCTGCCGTGTACGTTGAACAGAGACCTTTATGAACTCTGACTGGTCTAGAGTGAATGGGGAAAGAAAAGTTCACGTGAGACATTTAGAGACTAAGACTCATTTATGAAAAAATGTTCACACAGATCTGTTCAAAGTAACATTCTGCTTCATTGTCTTTACGCTGCTCTTATAGAATGTACTCCTGTATACTAAAGCTTAACCCTTTCACCGCCAATGTCACATTTTAGCACCACAATGATTTAACATCCATGTCACTAAAAGGCATCAAATCAGGGTCTGTTATCCAAAGACCCTATTCTCTTACTTTTAGGAGGCTAGGATAGGCCTTGCTTTAAATATGTCACAGAGGAATCCCCAATATTACAGACAGATTTTTTTCTCTACCCAGGTAAGTTTAATGGGAACTTTTTACTGAAAAATGGCTGGCGGCGAAAGGGTTAAAGGTCTGCAAATTTAGAGGCTCTGTGCGTTTTATTTTGTGACGCACACTGACACGCCTTCCAATATCCACGATCAGTCGTATCTAATAAAATAGGCCTTCATAAACTGCGCTCTTCTTCTTCTTCTTCTTCTTCTTCTTCAATGTAAATGTTCCTTGGCGATAAGACCATAGTGGGTAAGGTGCGTAGGTCTAGGTGTCAGGTTTTCAGTTTTCACTGGTCTCCCAGCTGCATTCAATCGATACACTCCGATTTCGGAGGAGCTCTAAGGAGAAAATTTGGAAGATTTGTTGGGGGAAAAGGCAGGAGAATGGGCCAATAAGTTAAACAGATAGTAGATGACAGAAAGCAAAGGGAAAAGGCAGAGTCAAAGAGAGGGATAGATTAGAGGAAGTCACAAGCGCAGAACTACCAGAATATTGGGGAACTATTTATACAAAAGATCCCCTGGTATCCCCACGGGGAGAGACTCGTGGAGCGGCGGGGTCGTCCAGCTCCCCGAATGGAGGCACGAGGCATCCACCCACTGCTGGGATAAACCGCGCTCTAAGATTCATTGTCTCACACCGCATGGTGACAAGGCAGGGCACGTGAACCCTAAACCTGGGAACTTATACCATGTTAATAATACTATTGAATAAGGGGTAGTGGACACTAACTAATACCTTATCATCTTAACCTTATTGTGGTATAATGTAAACAACGGGAGAAAGAAAGCAGGGCTAATTTGCTCGACATTCTTGCCATTACAATTTTTTTTGCCATTCTTGCCATTACAATTTTCTTGACATTCTTGCCATTACAATTTTCTTGCCATTCTTGCCATTACAATTTTCTTGCCATTCTTGCCATTATAATTTTCTTGCCATTCTTGCCGTTATAATTTTCTTGCCATTCTTGCCATTATAATTTTCTTGCCATTCTTGCCATTATAATTTTCTTGCCATTATTGCCGTTATAATTTCCTTGCCATTCTAATTTTCTTGCCATTCTTGCCATTATAATTTTCTTGCCATTCTTGCCGTTATAATTTCCTTGCCATTCTTATTTTCTTGCCATTCTTGCCATTATAATTTTCTTGCCATTCTTGCCATTATAATTTTCTTGCCATTCTTGCCATGATCATTTTCTTGACATTCTTGCCATGATCATTTTCTCGACATTCTTGCCATGATCATTTTCTTGACATTCTTGCCATGATCATTTTCTCGACATTCTTGCCATGATCATTTTCTTGACATTCTTGCCATGATCATTTTCTCGACATTCTTGCCATGATCATTTTCTTGACATTCTTGCCATGATCATTTTCTTGACATTCTTGCCATGATCATTTTCTTGACATTCTTGCCATGATCATTTTCTCGACATTCTTGCCATGATCATTTTCTTGACATTCTTGCCATGATCATTTTCTTGACATTCTTGCCATGATCATTTTCTCGACATTCTTGCCATGATCATTTTCTTGACATTCTTGCCATGATCATTTTCTTGACATTCTTGCCATGATCATTTTCTTGACATTCTTGCCATGATCATTTTCTTGACATTCTTGCCATGATCATTTTCTCGACATTCTTGCCATGATCATTTTCTTGACATTCTTGCCATGATCATTTTCTTGACATTCTTGCCATGATCATTTTCTCGACATTCTTGCCATGATCATTTTCTTGACATTCTTGCCATGATCATTTTCTCGACATTCTTGCCATGATCATTTTCTTGACATTCTTGCCATGATCATTTTCTCGACATTCTTGCCATGATCATTTTCTTGACATTCTTGCCATGATCATTTTCTTGACATTCTTGCCATGATCATTTTCTCGACATTCTTGCCATGATCATTTTCTCGACATTCTTGCCATTATAATTTTCTTGACATTCTTGCCATGATCATTTTCTCGACATTCTTGCCATGATCATTTTCTTGACATTCTTGCCACTATAAACTTCTTCTTCTTTCGTGAAACATCCCGTTAATGGTTCCGTTGCTGTAGAAACTGGGGGACTCCAGTCTAGCAGCTCATGCCAGATCTGCTGTGGGGTACTTTAGACATGCTTTGGGTGACAGTACGTGAAGAGGCAGGGGGATGGGGGAGAAGGGGTGTGGTGGGTGTGAACTCGTCCATCGTTTGACTGGAGAAAGAGTACGCTGTGAACTAACTCACCAGCAACCTACTAAACTAACATGCTGCGACACAAACGTGCGTGTTCACTCTTAGCAAAACTATCTGTATTGTTAAAAACAAAATCGGGACTTTACTGGTGTTGCACTGCCTTCGGGCATTGCCTCCAGTGTCGTTCCCAACATCTTTACATATACTAATGTCCCATATGTGTCTGTTCCAGACCGGAGGACGTTAAACAGATTTACTACTACAGTGGAACCTCCCTTATAAACCCGTAAAAAATAATCCAAAATGAGGTCTTGTAAGGGAGGGGTCTTATAGGGAGGTAATTTTAATACTTACAAAGAAGGGCAATGTCTCAGAGAAGTAGGTCTTATATGGGAGGGAGTCTTATAATGGGAGGTCTTGTAAGGGAGGTTCCACTGTGCTACAAATGTGCGTGCGCGCGCACACACGTACATACATACACACAGCAAGTGTTTCAGTTCTACATGTGTTGGGGACAGGATGGGTGTCTGGTAATGGGGAGGGGGGGGGGGGGGGGGGTAGTCAGTGTGTGTGTGTGTGTGTGTGGGGGGGGGGATCATAAATGGGTGTTGTCAACTGAGCGCGAAGCGTTCAAATAGCGCGACTATTCTAATATACCTTTAGCGCGAGCACAAATCATTCAATCAGCGCGAGCACAAATATTCAAATAGCGCGACTATTCCACTGCACAATTAGCGGGAGAAATAATTCAATTAGCGCGACTATTCCACAGTACAATTAGCACGAGCACAAATTATTCAATTAGCGCGAGCACAAATTATTCAATTAGCGCGAGCATAAATTATTCAGTTAGCGCGAGCATAAATTATTCAATTAGCGCGAGCACAAATTTTTCAATTAGCGAGAGCACAAATTATTCAATTAGCGCGAGCACAAAAGTTTTCGGTTCAGGCTGGACCAAAAAAAAAGGAGAACAAATCTACAAGACTGGGGACGCAACCACCCAGCTGGTGGCCAGGGGTTCGCGCTGTTTGACTATCGGACATTCGCGCTATTTGTATACGTGAAAGTATTCGCGCTATGTGTCTGTTTGCGCTAATTGACGGTAACCTCACAAATTGATGGCGAGTTGAAGAGTCAAAGTAAACAATTTTATTTT
>CM065682.1:76695314-76700314 GCA_017654935.2 Phymorhynchus buccinoides
AGAGAGAGAGAGAGGGAGAGAGAGGGAGAGAGAGGGAGAGAGAGGGAGACAGATAGACGGACAGAGACAGAACAGTTAGACAGAACGCTTGGAAACTGTTTCCTTTCGTTGAACTGCATAAATCGATACCGATATCCCAAAACGTGCACATACATTGAAGTGACCTGACATCTCGGTGGGTTGACATCGTGAGGAAAGTGCATCATCAATGACGTCAGCACCAGGTGGCAAGGAGGAGACATGGGAGTGAGGGTTGGGGTGGGGGTGGGTAGAATAATAAAAGGTTGGAGATGGGAAGGGATGTTATACTATTTTCAGTTTATAACAGTTACTAGTTAATTATCTTCTCCTTCGTCGATGGCTTCAGACAGTTTCCTGTCAATTACGAGCGAAGATGCGTCATGCTGCCGTTATGCGCCTAACTAAGAAATAGTTAGGCCCAGCATGTCCGTCTTCGGCTGGAGCTGTATTTTAGGAACATTTTTAGCTAATAACCTTTTTGGAATACTAACCCTAGCCCTAAACCTACCCCTACCCCTACTATGTACTGCAGTACACCGCGATTTGTCACAGTTGTGGTTCGTTGCGTTTTCCCGTCTTATAGGGTGGAGGGTAGGGTTAGGGTTAGGGCTAGGGATAGGGTTAGTATTCCAAAAAGGTTATTAGCTAAAAATGTTCCTAAAATACAGCTTTATGTATGGTAAGAAAGGCAAAAACGTAAAAATACAATTAACCGAGAAATGTAGGGGGGGGGGGGCACATCTTGACCTTTACTGAGAAATTCTTTGTAAGAGTGTCCTGAGAAAACAAAAAGGCAGGAGAAAGGACCAGTAAGTCAGAAAGATAGTAGATGTTAGAAGGCAAAGGGAAAAGGCAGAGTCAGAGTGACTGACTAGAGGAAGTTACAAGCAAACTATACTGTATAATATATAAGAGTGGTCAACCAACAATAATATTTGTTATTATTGCAGTGGAGACTGAACACGCAGAGGCGGAAGAAGAAAAATGGTCTTAAATGACTTCGTTAAATCTCTTTGCAAAGTTTATTTTTAAAAGTCTTATCGCTGGAAAAATTAAATAGTGAGGCGAAGAGAGGGGATATAACGAAATTGAACAAAGGGGGAGTACTCTCTTTCTAATTAACTCCCCTCCACCAAAGTTGATTACGATACCAATCACCTAGCAATGCGTGGGTCAGAACCAAAGTGAGACAAACAAAGCATCATTCTCAAAAAAAAAAGTGCCAAGTTAGCTTTTATGACCATTCACCCACACAGTACACATCAACAATGGTGGAGAGGACAACATACAAACAAATCAACATCTGTCCAAGAGTGGCATAGCCTTCTAGCCTTGAATATGTTGCACATAAACAACACACAACACAGAACAAACTGGTAAGCCTCGAAAGGAGTTTTGGTTAATCAAAGAATGAAATAGTGAGGCCAAGAGAGGAGATAACGAAGTTGAACAAAGGGGGTATCGTAATCAACTTTGGTGGAGGGGAGTTAATTAGAAAGAGAGTATTCCCCCTTTGTTAATTTCTTATCGCTCGACATTACAAAATGAATGGCCGAGTAATGTGGTAGGCCTACGCGGAAAGCGATAGGCGAAAACTCGTTAAAAACACAATTATAAAGAGAGCATAAAAATGAGAAATTCAATCTGCAAAAACTTGAAAATGTGGAGTTTAAAAAAAGAAAGAAACACTGGACAAACTTATATACTTATTTGGCACTATAGTACAGTAACCAATTTTAAGAGTCAATGTGTCTTTAGTAGTTAAACTCGCCCGTTATCTAAGGAAAGAAAACATGTCAGCCAGTTGAAGAAGAGTAAACTCAAAGTCATGTAAAAAAACAAACAAGTGGAGAACCTTCATTTTTATTTTGTTCACATTGTACTTGTTTGGAAAGGTCTTGTTCGCATTATTTTATCAGGTAAAGGTCAAGATGTGTCCCCCCCCCCCCTGCATTTCTCGGTTAATTCCATTTTGCCTTTCTTACCAAACATAAAGCTGTATTTTATTAACCTTTTTAGCTAATAACCATTATCTAATAGCCCGCCCCCCCCCTCTGTATTGCAGTACACGGCGCCATTTGTCACAGTCGTGGTTCATTGCGTTTTCCCGTCTTATAGGTAAGAAAGGGTTAGGGCTAGGGTTAGCTCGCTATTATGAGAGTCTGTATTTGCGACAACCACAAACTTCACTTTTTCTGTACTTTAACCATTTAACTAACCCTAACCCTAAATAACCCTAGAAAAAAGTGAAATTTGTGGTTCATGCTCAATGTCGCAAATACACACTGCATAGGTAGCGAGCTACTTATTTTTACGAGCTACCTATGCGACAACATATACATTTAAAAAATAATGTTGAAACCCCAGCACAAAACAAACCCCAACAATAACCCATCATATTTTCATGAAACACAAGACATTCAGGTAGTATTTGGCAAAGCTACGATGACGAACCAAATACTACCTGAATGTCTTGTGTTTCATCATGTGTCTACGATTGGTCCTAGTGCAGTAGTGGCCATCTATTTATTTTCAAGTCATTATATTTTCACATAAGGGGATGTGGGTCGTCAGCCAAAATCGTCGCTCGTTCAAATCTGTCGCCCGCTACTATGAGAGTGTGTATTTGCGACAGTGAGCATGAACCACAAATTTCACTTTTTTTTTATAGGGTTAGGGATAGGGTTAGGGTTAGGTAAATGGTTCAAGTAAAGAAAGAGTAAAATTTGTGGTTGTCGCAAATACACACTCTCACAGTAGCGGGCGACAGATTTGAACGAGCGACGATTTTGGCTGCGGCCCACAATAACAATGTATATCACTTAGACTTCAACATCATAAATAATTTACATTTCTCAAAGTTGAACTTCAGTTTTATAAAAACGTATTTCCTGACCTCCAAAACTGAGCGCAGTTCCCATGGCGTAAACGGCACACTTATCTCTCCAAACACACTACATGGTAAACATAATAATCAGCTGTCGACTTTCCCACCACACAGCAAGGCGTCTGCACCCACACTGATGCGAAGAAAGCAAAACCTCTTTTACTTTTAATCCCGCGAGGAAACAATGTGTTGACGTCAGCTCCCTGTACAACTTAACGTCTGCTTTAATCTTTCGAAGGGTTTCCGCACATGCGCAATCGATCGCCTGTTTTTGTGAGCCAATAAAAAGTTATTTTTAGTTTACACGAGGTTGCGGGTCAAAGGTCAATGACTGCTTGCTGCGATTCTTCTTCGGTCACTCGGACAGTGTCCTGTCAATTATGAGCGCATATGCGTCATGCTGCCGTTATGCGGCTAACTAAGACGGTGTTCCTGAAGACGGTGAGGTCTTACCGGGGATGGAGACGATGCAATGGCGATGAGGGAAGGTTGTGAACGAAGGCGGGTCGTGGCAGGTGACTGCTCTGTTGTAGGTTTCGTTCAGGCTAAAGTCTGCATCTGGTGTTGTCGTTGGATGAAGGTTCCTCTGGTTGTCGTCGTCATGGGCCGCGGCTGGCTAGGCCTCTTCTTAGGCAGTAGCGGCATTCTTGCTAGCTCATCTTCTTCTTCTTTTTCTTCTTCTTCTTCTTTTTCTTCTTCTTCTTCTTCTTCTTCTTCTTCTTCTTCTTCTTCTTCTTCTTCTTCTTCTTCGATCGCTCAGACAGTTTCCTGTCAATGATGAGCGCAGATGCATTATGCTGCCGTTATGCGCCTAAGTAGGAAATAATTAGGCCCAGCATGTCCGACTTCGGCTGGGGGAATTAAAAAAAAAGTGTTTCTTGAAAAAAGGCAGGTGAATGGACCGGAAAGGCAGACAGAAAGTAGATGACAGTAAGCAAAGGGAAAAGGCAGAGTCAAAGAGAGTGACAGATTAGAGGAAGCTACGAGCACATAACTTCCAGAAGGTGGGGGAACTATTTATACAAAAGATCCCCCCGGCATCCTCGCTGGGGGGCTAGCTCATCTTAAAGGTTTCACGTTTCAGTACCCCCCCCCCCCCCCCCCCCCCAGTATATCATATGAATCCACGCGATCCAATGGGGCTCAGTTCGGGTAGAACACCCTTGCTGAGAGATCCCCCAGCCACACAGGCCAGAGGACAGGTGTTAACACGTTGGGCTTCCTTGGCCTACGAGAGTAGCCTGGGATACCCATACTTTTTCGAATTTGGGTCCAACCCTGATCGAAATATCGAAGTGGATGACAGCTAGAACCAGCCGTCGAGGCCACTCGAAATGAGGTTATCAGTCAGGAACTTCATTGGCTCAGTCCCCAGGGAAGGGTGAGGCAGGATGAAGTCGAAGGCTTTGGGGCCGTGGGTGTTCCTGTACACCCAGAGGGGTGACAAGGTGTCAGCCAATGCTGGGCACTCTGTCAGGAGGTGGTTGAGTGAGGTGCCAGCTCCACACTCACATCTGTTGCGGAGGAGGGCAGCCGATCGGCAGTTGGTTCTGATTCGCATCAGTAACCATAGGTTCTTCCGGGTCAGTCTTGGTATTCTCGGTTTACCCAGGTCTGGGCGATAGAGATAACCGCGAGACTGACAGTAATCTTTAATGTTGTCAATTCTGGTTTTGCGAATATAGGCGCGTAGGCCTACCTTATTCACAACTTCGGTCTGGGATAGTTTGAGATCGAATGGCGTATCCGATCTTGGTGGCCGACTTTGCAGCTCTGTCTGCTAGGTCGTTTCCTTTTGTTCCAGAGTGGGAGGGGAGCCACATGAACGTCAAGTCTGTCCCTTTGCAGATCATTTGGTGAGCCAGAAATAGAATTTCCATCTGCATCTCGAGTCTGTTTCGTGTTCCCGCCTTTTTCAGGGCTTGGAGAGAGGATTTTGAGTCTGACGGTCTGACAACTGCTCTGGGGGGTTGTGGCATATCGTTCGCAGCGTTGCAGGCCATGAGGATGGCAAGCAGTTCAGCTGTGAAGATGCTGACCCCTTTGTTCAGCTGATACTTTGTGGTGATTCCCATTTCCCAGTACTCTCATC
>CM065682.1:76710314-76727814 GCA_017654935.2 Phymorhynchus buccinoides
TGGCAGGCTAGTGAAATTGTGATGGGAGGGGGGGGGGGGGGTAATCGCTTAGAGCAGAGTCTGGACACTACAATAGTACTGAAGTACAAAAGCTCCTTTCATAATAAGACTGGATCATCAAGACTCTTATTAGTTTCATCGTTGAGAAGCTGCTGAGGCTGCTATTATTATCACGTTAATACATCCACATAACAAAACCCCATGCCAGCTAAGCACTGGTATCAAGCCTACGGATACAATATATCATCGCCTCATCATAGAAGTGTTCACGATGGCCAGAACTTGGATAAGACACTTGTTAGAGTGGTCTTCCACCAAGTATGACTAACTTTGAAGCACGATGCTTCTAAGCTCATTGGCAATGAGACTTTTTGTTGTGGAAGCAGACTCACTTTGAACAACATGTCATTCCTTTCAACTGTAGCTGGAAATGCGTGGGTCAGCACTTATTACACAACATTGACTACTGGGATAATTGTTGGCACCAGACGAGGCCCTGACAATCAGACATCTGTAATGCAGCAATGGGTGCATAGCAGGGCAGCACCCATCTGCACATAATTCTGCAAATAAAAGGAGGCTTTGTGTGCCAAAATCTCATGACAGTTACCATCAGAGATTCTGAAAATCATCAAATGATGAAGAGAGCATTGTGGACATTCAAATTAACCCGTTGAGGACACATTCAAACAACATGTTTGTATAATAATATGTATCTGATCAGTTTCTAAGAACTTGGCCATTGTATTTTGTGCTACAATCCCCGACAGGAAGAAGACCCGCTGATTCACTAATAATTGTCTTCTTGAAGTTGCATGCTGCTTGACATTAGTCTGCAATCCAAATGAGACCACTAAAAGTACACCTTTCTCTAACAAGAGTGGAAAAGCAAGAAGTGCGCACCAACAAATCCTCTGATGCTTTCCCCACTCTTTCCCTTCTTCACTCACCCCTCCATGCAATGGCACGTCGGCCATTTTACCCACCTATAAAATAATTAATCGACACTGATCGCTGTATTGTACTGCTTGGCGCATAGCAACAAAGGCCAAGCGTTAAGATGAAGGTTAGAGATGTCATCGGTACTTAGGTTAGCATCTATATAACCATAGGCTAATGTACCAATTATGAGACCGTTACTGCAGAGATTAAAAATATATTAAAACAAAAAGTTGAAATATTCAATGCAAATTCAAGGTCAAGCATTTAAGATGAAAGGCTTAGACATAAAATAGGTATCAGTAATTCAATATCCTCTATACACCTTAGCTTAGAAAAAAAATACCACATAGCTTATTTTACGACAGCAGTGCAAAAGTTGAAAAAGTATATAGTTGATACAATAAACTCACATACTCAAAGTCAAAGGTCAAGGTCAACAAGGCATACTGAGGGGCACATCAGTTTCATTAAAGTAGTAGCACACAAATTCGAAATGATCCTGTGACATGGTTCTTAAGATAATTGCCAGGCAAATGAAAGGACACGAAAGATTGTGATAGCCCTCTCCGCAGAGTGGCTGGGGGCTAATAAGTACTAAAATAGGATATAATTCACATAGTTTGAATCATTTCAGCAAATTATACTGTTTTTCTTACCAAAAAAAGCATTAGATACAAAATAATTATGTTAAGTGCATGTTTTTACAGTTCTCTAGAGTCCCATGGCGGCCATTTTGAATATTACGTCATAACTCAAAATGCCCAACATTTACAACTTGGCCTCCAACGGATTTGGATTCAGCACCCTCAAATCATGTTAGATCGACATAAAAACCTAATATATATCACAAAACAAGGTCAAGCTTAATTTCGCCTGGACAGGAAAAACCCACACACTTTAAAACTGACACACGGTAAAACTCTATTTTACACTCTTTTTCCCCCAAAGGAGCCAGAATGGTCAACATACTGACCGTAGGCCCTGAAGAGAAGAAGAAGAACTCACATTCTCGTTTTTATTTAATTTCCTCCCATGTTTGAGTTCCATCTTTTCCCCATCCGCCATTTTTTTTCTTGATTTGTCCTCTTCCTTATCCGTAACACTTTTTTGTTTACTTCAAAATGGCCACAGGAGCACCATCTCACGCAAGCTTTCAAAACTTTTGTTGTTGTTAGTAATGTTTAAAAAAACCACCCGCACCTTTGAAACACACAAGATACAACTCTTCAAAGGGACATCTCTATAAAAAAAAAAACGAAAAAAAACCCAGGGCTGAACACAAGTTCAATATTATTTTGACAAACATAAGACACTGAGTATGCTGTTCAGAACAAAATAGGGAAAATTGAAAACTACTCAACAAAGGAAACAGCTCCATTATTTTTTTTACTGCACTACAAAAAAAGAAAACGCTTCAACCACAATGAGTGACCTTCACCCACCCCATCCAAAATGGCTAATCTCTCCGGCATCTCCGCCAAGGAGGAATCGCCGTTTTGACGGTTTGATTTCTAAGAAACCGGAGCAAAGTGAGTGTTCCGATCCTTGAAAAGGCTGTCTTTCTGGTGATCTCGACATGTTTGTTGCAAAAACTCATCCGTCAGGGTTCACCTTTAACACTTTGTTGTTTGTTTCACCAAAACAGCTGCGGATCAAAAACAAAGAGACAAACAAACAAAAACTACAAGAACAAGGACAACAGCTACGCATCAGCTCACCGTGCATCACTGTTTGATTCTTTTAGTTTTGTTCTACTGTCTTTATTCATAGTTCGACATTATATCTTTCTTGAACATAACTTAGTAGGGGAAGACGGGGTAAAAAGCGCATGGGCGGGTAAGAAGCCCACCCCAATTATCTCATGAAATGAAGCAAATTTCAGTCTCATTTTGCCCATGAGACGAGTGTTAATGTTTAGCATTCGTCTCATGGGCAAATTTGACTGAAATTTTCTTTATTTCATGAGATAATTGGGGTGGGCTTCTTACCCGCCCATGCGCTTTTTACCCCGTCTTCCCCTATATAAACAACAAACGTACTTCTCTTCTGCCTTTTTTCTTCAGTCTTTTACTCCAGAACCAGAATCCAATAGAATGTTGATATACTTACAAGTTCGCCTTGTGTCAGACCAATTGACATAAGCTAGAACACCAAGGCTACGTCAAAATGTTGTTATGTTCTGCATAGTTGTGCGGGGGCTGTCTGTAGCCATGGCAAGCTCCTGGCATAACTCCATCAGTCCAGAAAATCATCCGAAGTCGGAGTGTGGCTGCCCACGTGGCGGGGGTAATAAAAAAACCCGGGTCACACACGTAATGTTCTCATCCCTAGCAGCTGGTGCATTTGTACCGTAGTGTTCAAGTAGCTTCGGCTGTTGGGATTATCCCTGGAGTCTTTAAAGGTGGACCCTGACGGATGAGCTTTTGCAAGGAACACGTACGTCGCGATCACCAGAAAGAGCCTTTTCAAGCATCGGAACACTCTGCTCTGGTTTCCTAGAAATCAAACCGTCAAAACGGCGATTCCTCCTTGGCGAAGATGCCGGAAAAAAAGCCATTTTGGATGGAGTGGGTGGAGGCCAATCCCATTGTGGTTGAAGCTTTTCGTAGTGCAGTAAAAACAAATTGAAGCTATTTCCTTTGTTGTGAGCGAAACTCATTTAGATAAACTGCATAACATTAAAAAAATAAATAAATAAAAAGGCTTGTAGTGCGAATATTTCGTGCAAACAATTTGGTCTAAACTCAGGCGGACATCACAACAGAGACGGCACACGCCTTCTCTTTCAGTGAAAGAATTTGACTTTGGCTTGAGTAGTGGACATTTCGTGCAAACATTTGGTCTAAACTCAGGCGGCCATTAGAAAGAATGAAATAATTTGACTTCCAGCACCTCCGTTAAGGAGCAATCGCCGATTTGACGGTTTGATTTCTAGGAAACCAGAGCAAAGTGAGTGTTGTGATCTATGTAAAGTGTGTTTTCGTGGTGATCTCGACGTGTTTCTTGCATAACCTCATCCGTCAGGGTTCACCTTTAAGCCAGGGTTCGACAACAACAACAACAACAACAACAACAACAACAACAACATAATACTTACACAAGAAATAGAGCACAAGCCAAGCAACTCTACTCAGAGACAGCAACAGTCTAAGTACGGTAGTACCCCAGAAGTTTTCACTTTAGAAATGACAGAAATTGGAAGCGTAGTCCGTATGTGCCAGGTCTGAGAAGGATGGACAAAGGAATAAAAGAGAAAAAAAAGAAAAAAGACTTCATCGATTTAAATGGCAAAAGTCAAGAGCTGTCTTCTTCGCCTTTTATATGCTGTTTCTTCAGTCTTTGCTTTCTTCCAAACGCGCGTGTGGCGGGTGTGGTGGGGGTGGGGGTGGGGGTGGGGTTTGCGGCGGCGGGGGAGGGGGGGGTGTGTGTGTGTGTGTGTGTGTGATGGGAGAGTTAACACGTCACGTGCGAGATGTGGCACGTGCGTGGTTGGAGATTTGTTTCAACGAGTTTTGTTTTTTTATAACCCAAATCTGTCTCTCTTCTTCTCTGAAAGTCTACCAGTTTAAAAAGTTTAACGATCAGTCTGTTTTTGTATTGTTTTCCGGTCTCTCTCTTTGTCTCTGACTGTGTCTGTCTGTCTGTCTGTCTGTCTTCAACTCTCTCTCTCTCTCTCTCTCTCTCTCTCTCTCTCTCCTCTCTCTCTCTCTCTCTTTCTGCTTAATGTTTCTTTTTTTCTGTCCAACTTTCTTTTCTGTCTCTCCATATATCTGTATTTCTGTGTCGCTGTTGCTTATTCTGTCTCTCTATTTCTCTCTCTCTCCCATTTCTCTCTCTCTCTCCCTCTTTCTCTCTCTGTCTCTCCATCTGTCTATCTCTCTGCGTGTGTGTTTCTGAGTTAGTGCGTGGGAGAGAGGAGAGAGAGAGAGAGAGAGAGAGAGAGAGAGAGAGAGAGAGAGAGAGAGAGAGAGAGAGAGAGAGAGAGAGAGAGGAGAGAGTAGAGAGAGAGAGAGAGAGAGAGCGAGCGTGCGTCTGTGTGTGTGTGTGTGTGTGTGTGTGTGTGTGTGTGTGTATATGTGTGTGTGTGGTTGTGTGTGTGCTTGTGTGTGTGTGTGCGTGTGCGTGCGTGTGTGCGTGCAGAGAGAGAGAGAGAGAGAGAGAGAGAGAGAGAGAGAGAGAGAGAGATAGAGAGAGAGAGAGAGAGAGAGAGACAGAGAGACAGAGAGACACAGAGAGAGAGAGAGAGAGAGAGAGAGAGAGAGAGAGAGAGAGAGAACTCAGAACTCAGAACTATTTTAATGTACATCGGCCTTGGGCCACACTACAATGGGAAGGTGGGGTGAAAGGGGAGATCAAACTATTAAGCAAACAAAACAAAACATATAAATAAACAGAAACAAAAACAACAGAACAGAGAAACAAAGCCTGTAGCACGAGAGAGAGAGAGAGAGAGAGAGAGATAGAGAGGAGAGGAGAAGGGGGAAGACGAGAGAGAGAGAGAGAGAGGGAGAGGTGATTGAAGAGAGAGAGAGAGAGAGAGAGCGAGGAGAGAGAGAGAGAGAGAGCGAGAGGAGAAGAGAGAGTGCGAGAGAGGGAGAGAGAGAGCATTAGACTCAGACACTTATATTTTTACAAGGAAAAGAATGTAGGCTGGGCCTAGTCTTCCATTCTGTCCTTGGTAGAGAGAGAAAGAGAGAACAAGAGAGAGAGAGAGAGAAACTTGAAAACTTGAACTTTATTTTTCAAGGATAAAGATTTTAGGCAACGCCTAGTCTTCCAATCTGTCCTTGGTACATATACGAGATAGGAGAGAGAGGAGAGTTGATAGGAACGAGAGAGAGAGGCGAGAGAGAGAGAGGAGAAGAGAGGCTGGGTCCTATGAGAGAGAGAGAGAGAAGAGAGGCTTAGGGAGAGAAGGAAATGGATTAAAATTTGCTTATTGTTGGGGACCGGCCATGTGTGTGTTGGGATGAGCGATGGACGAGGAGGAACGATGAGGTCTGTTTGGCTGTTCGTTTTTGTCAGAAAAAAACAACCGATCATTAAACGAAGCACCCGCACGCACAACGCACGCACGCACGCACGCACCTTGCACACACACACGAATTTACACACACACCTACACACACACACACACACACACCACCATCCTATACACACACACACATACACACACGCGCGCATAAGCACTCGCACACACACACACACGCACACACGCGCGCGCACACACACACACATACATGCTCGCGCACGCGCACACGCATGCTTGCTTAGGTGTGCAAGCAGAGGATTATGTGTGTATGCTTGTGCATGTGTGCAACTCGCGTGTGGATATGCTTACATGAGAATGTGTTTACTTCTGAATGGTGTATGGTGTGTGTGTGTGTGTGTGTGGTGTGTGTGTGTGTCGTGTGTGTGGTGTGTGTTGTGGATGGGTTCGTGCGCACCAAGCAGTGAACTGCGATGGCTCATGCTGACAGCAGACTTAATCTATAAAACAACGCGCTTTTATAAAAAACATTTGATCATTTATTTAGTTTAGCAAATGAGCACGAACACAATGTACCCTTCATGTTTCAAATGTTAGTCCAATGTACAAATATTTGTTTCAAATTTGAGAGCAATTTCCAATGAAAAGTGATTTCTTCTTCTTCTTCTTCTTCGATCGCTCAGACAGTTTCCTGTCAATTATGAGCGCAGATGCGTCATGCTGCCGTTATGCGCCTAACTAAGAAATAGTTAGGCCCAGCAAGTCCGACTTCGGCTGGAGGAAATGTTTTTGAAAGCGTTTCGTGAAAACTAAAAAGGCAGGAGAATGGACCGGTAAGGCAGAAAGATAGTAGATGACAGTAAGCAAAGGGAAAAGGCAGAGTCAAAGAGAGTGACAGATTAGAGGAAGCTACAAGCACAGAACTTCCAGAAGCTGGGGGAACTATTTATACAAAAGACCCCCCGGTATCCCCACGGGGGGAAAAGTGATTTGAAGGCAACAATTACAGACACAGCGATTGAAAAAAACCCAGTCGCGAGGCATTAAGGTGAGAATGATGATAATAAAAATATAAATGAATTAACTATCCGATCACCCGACGCTACGCGACATGGAGCAGAATCCTGGCCCTGTACACATATACCCTCTGGACTTAGTATCATTACTTTCACAAATTAACACAACTACACCTTTGACTGATGTTGTGGTGGTTGGTTGATGGTTCGTCTCACATGTGTTCCATATAGCCGAGTGGACGTTACACCCAACTTTCATTCACACAATCATTTGCCGCCGCTGCAGTAGGACTTTAGGCCCTTCTTCATTGCAGTTTGCACTTAGGTTTGGTCCTATTGGTGTTGATCATACTAAAACTCCTACAGATCAAAAATGAAGCTGCCGCCACCGAAAATGTCATGACAAACTTTGCAAAAAAGCCATCACAGAGTTCGTGTGATCATCACTCAGGACATTTGGAAGTCGGAAGTCAGAAACTAAGTAATGTGTATACGTGTACTCAAGTCCTGCACAAATGTGTATGCTGAATGACATGGTGGCGTGGCTAAATCGTGTATGATTAACATGGGAACAATTTGCAGAATGCCTAAAGCTGAAGAATTGTACATTAAAAAACAACATCTGCCTCTTGCGAAGGTCCTAGTCCACATGTAAGCAAAGTATCTTGGTGTTAAACTGCGTAGCTTGAACGGAGAAAGCGGTTAAGGAGTGAAGCAGGTTGTGTAAATTGCACTCAAACTGATTTCCTACTGCACGCTTGTTTATCCAAATTTCGGTGAAACGAACTTCACAACCTGATGCTGCGATTGACTAAATCGGGGCATATGATGGGGCCATGTGGCTGCTCGTGGGCTTGACCCACGGTCACTCTGGAAACTGGACAGGAGACAAGACAGACAGCAAGGGCTGGAGGGACACAAGTGAGAGAACACTGGAGCCATGACCCACGGTCACTCTGGAAACTGGACAGGACACAGACAGACAGCAAGGGCCGGAGGGACACAAGTGAGAGAACACTGGAGCCATGACCCACGGTCACTCTGGAAACTGGACAGGACACAGACAGACAGCAAGGGCTGGAGGGACACAAGTGAGAGAACACTGGAGCCATGACCCACGGTCACTCTGGAAACTGGACAGGACACAGACAGACAGCAAGGGCCGGAGGGACACAAGGGAGAGAACACTGGAGCCATGACCCACGGTCACTCTGGAAACTGGACAGGACACAGACAGACAGCAAGGGCTGGAGGGACACAAGGGAGAGAACACTGGAGCCATGACTCGGTAAATGAAGGCTTGCACCTTCCAATCTGTGTCAAGCCTGCATCAGTGCATGCAACAAATATATAAGAACCCGCGTTCACCTGATGAGACCCCCATGGGTCGAAACAGCTGTTGTGGGCTGGTTTCTGTCACGTCTCCCCTAAACAGGAGGAAAACTAAACTAGCACTCTGTATGCTTTTGGAACATTGATCAAGATTTAGGTATTAGGTATTTTATAGTCACAGAGGCGTCTCTGTGAAATTCGGGTTGCTCCCACTTGGAGAGCGCGTCGCAGCCAGCCTTTTTGTTTTTGAATGCAATTTTTGTGTGACTGATGAGGAAGGAAGAGGAGGGTGGGGAGTGGGGGTAAATATTGACCAAATGAAAACGATATTTTTTACAAATAGTTCCCCCATTTTCTGGAAGTTCTGTGCCTGTAACTTCCTCAAATATTACTTCTCTTTGACTCTGCTTTTTCCCTGTGCTTACTGTCTTCTACTACATGTCTGCCTTAGTGGTCTGTTCTCCTGCCTTTGTTCTAGAAATTATTAGATTTTATCCAGCCAAAGACGGTCATGCTGGGCCTACATAATACTAGGCGCATAGCGACAGCATGACGCATCTGCGCCCATTTGATAGGACACTCCGAGCGACTGACGAAGAAGAGGACGTACAGGTTAAAAACGTCAACAGTAAAAGCAGGCTACGCAAAAACAAACAACAACCAAAAATCAAATATAATCCGATCACAGCACCACGCGCACTATGTTCTTTTTCTTCTTTTTCTTTGGGTGGTTTAGTTTTGGTTGTAGTTGTTAAATGGGTTGGTGAAAAAATGTACCGTTTGTTGGTAGGAGACCACGTCCAGTTCTTCACTCAGCATGTTCCAGATCACACAACAACACCAGCAGCACGGCCTAGCCTACTTTACTACACCCGAGAGTCACACCCGAGTCAGAGGCTGCAGGGAGGCATCATCATAGTCATCATCAGCTTTCCACAACTTTTTTTCATGAACCTCCTCCTTCTTCCCCTCCCTGGCTTCCATCCCCGCTGCAGGTCTATCCCCGTTCTCCTCCACCACGGGCTTTATCTTCTCCATCAGCTCACGGGCCTCCACAACGTTCTGAAGCTGCTTCTGGAACTTGTCCGTCTCACCATTCAGCTTGGGCACCGGCTGGCTCCTGGAGAAGAATCCAAGAACGTCGCAGGACGCGGGCAGCCAGTGCCTTCGGAAGAGCAGGTTGGTGAAGCGGGACACCACCACGATGGCTAGAAAGCCGGACAGCATGGCCACAGACCTGAAAAGTGGGCACCAAGAAAAGAAATAGTAAGAAGTGGGAAAAGAAAGAAGAAAAAGAAGAGACCGGCAGATAAAAGAATGAAGAGAAAGGGGGGAAAGTAGTCAACAACAAGAAGAAAGAGGAACGAAGAAACAGAGAGAAAGGCAGAAAAAGAATGAAGAGGAAGGGGGGGGGGGGGGGGGGGGGGAAAGTAGCCAAGAACAAGAAGAAAGGCAACAGAGGAACGAAGAAACAGAAGAGAAAGGCAGAAAAAAGAAATGAAGAGGAAGGGAGGAAAAAGAAACCAACAAGAAGAAGAAAAAGGAACGAAGAAAAAGAAGAAGAGGAAGGAAGGAAGAAGAGAGAAAAAAACAACAACAAACAAGGTGAGGAGGAAGAAGAAGAAGAAACGAGAGAAGATGATGACGGGGGAAAGAAACACACACGGCGAAGAAGGAAGACGAGGAAAAAAGAACGACGACGAAGAAGAAAGAAGAATAGAAAAAGAGACAAATGGAGAAGCAAAAGCGCAAGAACGGGAATGGCTCCCCCCAACCTGCGTGCGCATCTCGACCCTTCCAACGGAAGTGTCGCCATCTTAGTCAGATTTGTGTGTAAACAGCATCGATCTGGCATTTTTCAAACAAAGTTACTGACTAAGATGGCGGTCTCCCATAATATGGCAGGCTCCTTGTGGCCGGATATGACGACACGTGGGTACAAGCCATAGGCAAGAATAAAAGACCACCTCCCCCACCACCACCACCACCACCATAAGGAACAAGAACACACACAACGGCAACGGAGTGAGAGTGAGTGAGTGTGAGAGAAAGAGTGAAAAACCTGGCTCCGCGACTAAGAGAATAGTGTCGTCAGAAGGGGGATTAGTAGGTGGTGTCCTGAACAGGCTCTACTACTGAACTCCACCGAAGTGACTCAGCAGCAGTGCAGTGTCTCCTCGGTTGGTTGCCTCCTGACGGCCTACCATAGATTCGCTCCTCTTGGACTGCTGGTCTCGGATTCTGCGACCTGAACGTGCGGAGGTGTGGCTGCGAAGAATTGGGAGTCCGAATGAGCGGCGTGGGAGCAACGCCACGGTATGGGCCCAGAAGATGGGACAGCAAAAAAAAAAAAAAAAAAGGAAAGAAAGGAAGAAAAGGAAAAGAAAAGAAGAGGAAGGAAAAAAGAAGAAGAAAAGAAAAGGAAGAAAAAAAAGGACCTGAAGGGGAACCCCTGGCCAGCCTTCTCGTCGTAGAAGGGGTATTTGATGATGGCGGGCATGTTGATGAGCGGCTCCCCGCTCAGAAGCCTCAGCGGCAGAGAGATGAAGAAGCCGGCTAAGCCTCCGTAAGGGTTAGTGCTGGGGATGAACAGCACGCTGGAAGAATGAAAATTCAGAGCTTTGCAGTGGCCAGGGAACTCAACAACAGGCTGATTGGGCCTCAAAAATGCAATTTATTATAAGACTAGCAAAGCTACTCGCTAACGCTCCACGCGCGCATACACTAAACACACACATATGCGCGCGCGCGCACCCACACACGCACGCACACACACACAAACACACACACACTCTCTCTCTCTCTCTCACTCACTCACACACGCACATCTATATATATATACACACACGCACGCACGCACGCACACACACACACACGCACGCACGCACGCACACACACACTCTCTCTCTCTCTCTCTCTCATTCCGCCAAATTCATAGTCCAAGGGAAGTAAGCCAGTCCAGCCCGTCACTCCTTATTAGAGTTACACCCCTTTGACATACACACAGGTCCTCTTTACTTTTCATATATCAGTTTTGTCCATAAAAAAGAAAGATTATAATTATAGAAAGGCGCTATACAAATATTATTATTTTTTTTATTATTAAAAGTATTTTTCGACGGAAGTTTTTGTACGTGAATCATGAGTCACTGAAATCGTCACAATCGCGTCGCATTGGGATCGAATCGTATGCAGCGTGGCTGACCCTTTACAGGACTGTGAAGCCGAACGCAGAAGAAGAAGAAGAAGAAGAAGAAGAAGAGAAGAAGAGAAGAAGAAGAAGAAGAAGAAGAAGAAGAAGACGACGACGAAGAAGAAGAAGAGGAAGAAGAAAAGACGACGACAACGACGATGACGACGAACAAGAAGAAGAAGAAGAAGAGAAAAAAAAAGAAGAAGAAGAAGAAGACGACGACGGAGAAGACGAAGAATAAAAGGAAGAAGAAGAAGAAGAAGAAGACGACGACGACAACGAACAAGAAGAAGACGAAGAATAAAAAGAAGAAGAAGAAGAAGAAGAAGAAGACGACGACGACGACCAAGAAGAAGAAGGAGAAAAGACGACGACGACGATGACGAATAATAATAATAATAATATTAATAATAATAATAACGATAATAATAATAATAACAACGATAATAATATAATAATAATAATAATAATAATAATAATAAGCAATAAATAATAATAAAAATGGTGCTCACCTGGTGAACTGGGGGAACAGCACCACATACATGAGGTCTGAGCACATGACGTACAGCCCGTAGATGCTCTGGACACTGAGAGCGATGGCCGTGCTAGCCGCGCCCACAGCAACGATGCCCGCCCGCAGAACCCAGATGATCTCACTGTCCGAAGCCTGGCAACAGAGGGACACAGAGTTCCCTGGCTGACACTTGTCAAAGGGTTAATCTCATGACGTCATAACTCTTTCAACCATTCATTTTGTGAACTACACGCAACAGAGGTACACAGAGTTTTCTGAAGAATTACCAAATGACCGTTGTTGTAAAAGGGTTAAACTCATTACGTCATACTCTTTTTTTTCAACTTTTTATTTTGTTAACTATACGCAACAGAGGTACACAGAGTTTTCTGAATTGCCAATTGACAGTTGTAGTAAAAGGGTTACTATCTTTACCTCATACTTTTTTTTCAACTTTTCATTTTGTGAATTATGCAACAGAGGTGCACAGAGTTTTTTTGAATTATTGCCAACTCACAGTTGTAGTAAAATGTTTAATGCCATTACGTCATACTTTTTTTTAGCTTTTTATTTTGTGAACTACGCAACGGAGCTGCACAGAGTTTTCTGAATAATTGTGACCCAGCACCACGAAAGGGACATTAAGTCGCGGGGTTAGTTTCTCACAACAGGCTTGCAAAGTCAAAAATATATATTTTGTTGTCAATTTTGAGTTATGGGTATTTTTGTGTTCTCTAACATCTTATCTTTTATAGTTATAAAGGATAACCTTTAATATGGTCTATAAATAGTTTTATAAGTGTTTTAAAACAAGTAGGTCAATGCATTTTCTTCAGCTAGACTAGACTTTAGACAGTGTTTTCTCAAAATGACCGGTGCTCACCCAGCCAACTTTAAATGCTCATAACTTTGGAACGGAAACAGATACAAAAACGGTCCTTGTATCTTTGCCTAATTAGACGCTAAACCAACCAGAGAGAGAGAGAGAGAGAGAGAGAGAGAGAGAGAGAGAGAGAGAGAGAGAGAGAGAGAGAGAGAGAGAGAGAGAGAGAGAGAGAGAGAGAGAGAGAGATTAAAAGGAAAATTTAATTGTCTGGAGTTTTCAAATGTATACATTTCTCACAATGGTCAGTTTGACACTTAATGTCCCTTTCGTGGTGCTGGGTCACAATTGCCAATTGACAGTTGCAAAAGTGTTAAACTCATTACCTTATACTTTTTTAAACTTTTCTTTTTGTGAGCTCTATGGAACGGAGGTGCACAGAGTTTTCTGAATAATTACCTACCAACTGACAGTTTTAAAGGGTTAAATTCATTACGTCATACTTTTTTTTCAACTTTTCATTTTGTGAATTATGCGACAGAGGTGCACAATTTTTTTCTGAATTATTGCCAATTGACAGTTGTAGTAAAAGGGTTAATATCATTACGTCATACTTTTTTCAACTTTTCATTTTGTGACCGATACAACACAGGAACACAAAGTTAGTTTCTGAATAATTACCGACTGACAGTTGTAAAGGGTTAATATCATTACATCATACTTTTTTTTCAGCCATTCATTTTGTGAACTATGCAACGAAAGTGCACAGTTGTGCAAGGGTTAATATTTTTACGCCGTATTTTCCCCTCCAAACTTTCGTTTTGCGATCTATTGTAATTACATGTATATCCTCGGTTTTCGGATTCATTCAACCATTATATAGATTTTTAAATCGGGAAAAAATTCGAGGTTGGGAAAATCCGGAACCTTCTCGGGGAAAACAATTGGAATGTTTATTTCTTCAGAGTTTTCCTGGATTCGAAAACGTCCCGCGACATAATAGTCCTATAAAGAGGAAAACGCTCGTTACGTGACTGCAAGATCAAAAATAGCGGTAGAGGGGAGACTACTCAGTCAGCGAACCAAGAAGCTGACCTTGTAGTTGTAGCTTCCCTTTAAGTGGTTTAACCAAAAATGGAGGCGTTCTCTTCGTGTCCAAAAGCGGGGTCAAAAAAGGTAACCGTTTCAAGAAAGGATAATATGGTGTGTTTAAAAAACAAATCTTTTATGAGCTAGTTAGCTTGTTAGTCATCATAGTTACACTATTCAAATTATCATATCAAGCCCGTTACCATTTTTGTTTTATTGTTGGACAACAGCTGCAGCAGTGTAATATGTCTGTGGCCATGTAGCATTACGGGTAGGGCAAAAACCCCAAACAAGGTTCACCTGGCATGAACTGCCAGTACCTTTTAGGATTGACATCATCCTGAACTATTCTGCAATATTATTGTCCTTTATCTTCAAACGTAACCATGGTAAAGAGTTAGGAACACGGATGACTCCACAAGTCATTCCCGCGAGAGCAATGAGCGACACAGCGGGCTCTTTTGATCACCAGGTGGCATAACGCTCGAGTGGGGCTAATCCTCTCTATATTCTTAGTTGGGGATAAAGAAAGAGAGGGAGAGAGAGAGAGGAGTCCCACCCTCTCCTCTCTCTCTCTCTCTCTCTCTCTCTCTCTCTCTCTCTCTCTCTCTCTCTCTCTCTCACTACGCCCAACTAAGAAAATCGCGTGATAAGCCCCTAGTGGATTGACTGCCCCCTGGCGGGCAAATAATCGCCATAAGTCGACCATTGGATAATAGACGATTGGAAAAATAACTAGGGGAGAGCACTTCGTGAAAATTAGAGTTGTTTACCTCCAGTACTCGGTCAAATACCATAGCAACAATACAACAATGGTGTCGAAGCTTGAAACCGCAGGATGCGAGCCAGCGACTTGTAAAACTTTTAAAAAAGAAAAATTAGGGGTGGCCAGTGGCCTCAAGCTGATAAAACTTGCAGAAATGTGACGTAAAAATATGAATGACATCAATGTTAGATTGACGCACGGTGTTCTAAGTGCTGTGTGTCTGCTCAAACACACGAGGCGAGAGCTGGGGATCTACCTGATGGTAGAGTAACTTCCCCTGTTTGACCGATTGAATTAGGCAAGATCGCTCCCACACACCATGACATTACTCCCCTTAATTATTTCCGAGCAATTCCTATTATCAAACTGTGTTGTGGAACCCGTCTTCAGCTTAGGTAAAGCAGTACTAGCTTGGTTTAACCCTTTCACCGCCAAAGTCGCATTTTAGCACCATAGTGATTTAACACCTATGTCACTAAAAGGCATCAAATTGGGGTCTATTATCCACAGACCCTATTGTCTTAGTTTCAGGAAGTAAGGATAGACCTTATTTAAATATGTCACAGAAGAATCCCCAATACTGCAGATGGATTTTGTTCTCTACCCAGGTAAACTTAATGGACATTTTTGGCTGAAATATGGCTGGCGGTGAAAGGGTTAATCAAGGATCTCGACGTGGTTTTTTTTGGCAAAAACTCATCCGTCAGGGTCCACCTTTAAGAAGGGAAACTCCAGATATAGTAAACCGTTTAAAAGTTTATGTCACCCTACAGAGCAAAGGCACGCGAACTACTGCACGAAGAATGGGTGGAAGATCAAGACAGTCACATCGACCCCCCCCCCCCCCCCCCGACCCCTTCCGACTGCCTACACCCACATGATGATAGAAACTGCCCCCACCCACGTGGTAATAGAAATTGCCCCCGCCCACATGGTAACAGAAATGGCCCCCACTCACATAATAGAAATTGTCCCCACCCACATGATAACATAAATTGACCCCACCCACATGATAATAGAAATTGTCCCCACCCACATGGTATATAACATAAATTGACCCCACCCACATGGTAACATAAATTGACCCCACCCACATGGCAATGATTACCCCCACCCACATGATCATAGAAATTTGCTCCCCACCCGGTACCCATATGACAATAGAAATTGCCCCCAGCCACATGGTAATGGTTACCCCCAGGAACTGGTGGACTGCCAGAGCCTAGCTCGGGGACCTGTCTGGTGGGTGCGGGGCCTACTCACGTTAGGCCTGAATTACCCCCAGCCACATGGCAATGATTACCCCCCGGGAACTGGTGGACTGCCAGAGCCTAGCTCGGGGACCTGTCTGGTGGGTGCGGGGCCTACTCACGTTAGGCCTGAATTACCCCCAGCCACATGGCAATGATTACCCCCCGGGAACTGGTGGACTGCCAGAGCCTAGCTCGGGGACCTGTCTGGTGGGTGCGGGGGGCCTACTCACGTTAGGCCTGAATTACCCCCAGCCACATGGCAATGATTACCCCCCGGGAACTGGTGGACTGCCAGAGCCTAGCTCGGGGACCTGTGTGGTGGATGCGGGGCCTACTCACGTTAGGCCTGAATGACCCCCAGCCACATGGGAACTGGTGGACTGTCAGAGCCTAGCTCGGGGACCTGTCTGGTGGGTGCGGGGGGCCTACTCACGTTAGGCCTGAATGACCCCCAGCCACATGGGAACTGGTGGACTGCCAGAGCCTAGCTCGGGGACCTGTCTGGTGGGTGCGGGGGGCCTACTCACATTAGGCCTGAATGACCCCCAGCCACATGGGAACTGGTGGACTGTCAGAGCCTAGCTCGGGGACCTGTCTGGTGGGTGCGGGGGGCCTACTCACATTAGGCCTGAATGACCCCCAGCCACATGGGAACTGGTGGACTGTCAGAGCCTAGCTCGGGGACCTGTCTGGTGGGTGCGGGGGGCCTACTCACATTAGGCCTGAATGACCCCCAGCCACATGGGAACTGGTGGACTGTCAGAGCCGAGCTCGGGGACCTGTCTGGTGGGTGCGGGGGGCCTACTCACATTAGGCCTGAATGACCCCCAGCCACATGGGAACTGGTGGACTGCCAGAGCCTAGCTCGGGGACCTGTCTGGTGGGTGCGGGGGGCCTACTCACGTTAGGCCTGAATGACCCCCAGCCACATGGGAACTGGTGGACTGTCAGAGCCTAGCTCGGGGACCTGTCTGGTGGGTGCGGGGGGCCTACTCACATTAGGCCTGAATGACCCCCAGCCACATGGGAACTGGTGGAGTGTCAGAGCCTAGCTCGGGGACCTGTCTGGTGGGTGCGGGGCCTACTCACGTTAGGCCTGAAGGCGTTCTTGTACATGTTGTTGGCGAAGACGGTGGCTGAGGCCAGGATGGAGGAGTCCGCGGAGGACATGACGGCTGCGGACAGGGTCCCGATGCCCAGGACGGCCACGGCCCGCGGACACAGGTAGTGCAGGGTGAGGGGCAGGATGAAGCTGTAGTCCTCGGGGCTCAGCGGTTCCCCGTAGCCTGTCTGGTTCCAGTCTGACCCGTGGGGAAAATGAAATAAAGAAACAAACACAGCTGTCTGGTTCCAGTCTGATTCGTAGGGAAAAACCCCCGACGAAATAAACAAAGAAACAGTTGTCTGGTTCCAATCTGACAGTGGGAAAAATAATAATAGTACATTGATATAGCGTTTTATCTCAAATGAGCCCAAAGCTCTTTACAATCAAATGGTCATCAACAAGTAGATAACGAAAATAATATTTAAAGGGGCACCCTGACGTATGAGTTTTTGTAAAACACCCTTTACAGAGATTGCA
>CM065682.1:76732814-76734555 GCA_017654935.2 Phymorhynchus buccinoides
GAGAGCGCGTCGCAGCCAGAGGCGCGCCACCCAATTTTTTTTGTTTTTTTTGCATGCGATTTTTTGTGTGACTGATGAGGAAGGAAAGGTGCGACCCTTTGTGGTGTGCGTGTAAATTTTGACCAAATGACAACTTTTTCGTTGCCACTGGGTTTAGCGTGTGCTAAGTGCATGGGCACACGGGACCTCGGTTTATCGTCTCATCCGAAAGACTCCACGTTCAGACCGTAAGGCCTAGTGCAAAGTGAGAGGGAAAAAATCCCATGTACCCAGGTTCGAACTCGGGTTTACTTGACACGAAGTGAACGCGCTACCACTGTGCCACTCTACAACACTCCCAAGCTATTGGCTGTTTAGCCTAATTTCACATACTAATCCCCGTTTTGACTGTCTAAGACGCGCTCACGACAACAGGGCCAAGTGCACTGTTCAACACTCCATTTACCTCTTCTTTGTTCTCTTTCTTGTTGAGATTAGTTTGTTCAAGATGTACTGTATAGTCGGTTTTCTTTTTTAAAATTTGACCTTGTATAGGATGTTCATGCACGTGCGCACGCACACACACGCGCACACACACGAGCCCGCGCACGCGCGCGCACACACACACAACACACACACACACACACACACACACAACACACAGGCCAAACTCAACTCGCACACATGCGCGAGTAAGTACAAGTACACAAGCAAAGCGCAACGCGAGATACGTTACACATATAATACCACACGCATACTCTCGCTCGCACCTGTGCATATGCATGCTGCATATTGGGGCATACACTCGCTCATACAGAGAGACGAGAGAGAGGGGGGGAGAGAGAGAGAAGAGAGAGAGAGAGAGAGAGAGAGAAGAAGAGAGGAATGGAGAGAAGGAGTAGAGAGAGAGAGCAGTGAGACAAACAAGAGACAGAGATAGAGAGACAGACAGAAAGACACAGAGAGAGAAAGAGAGATTCACATATATACAGACAAACACACACACACACACACAGTACAGATACAAAGAGACAGAGCAAAACAGAGACAGACAGAGTGAGAGTCGCACAAATACAGAGGGGGGGGGGGGGGGGGGTGCGAAAACAGGACGCAGACACACAGAGAGACACGTATTTGTCACAATACACGTTGCCAGTTTTCGCCCTTTTCCCCATGGCAACACAGTGATATGCAAAGTCACATCGTTACCAGCGTATCACTCTGTTTCCATTTGGAAAGTGCGAAAAAATAGCAACATGCATTTTGTTTACCATAACGATCGCCCCCATCCCCACCCCCACCCCCACAGTAGCTTTTCTCAGCTCCTTCCAGTTCATGCCTTTTGTTAACACTCGTCACCAGCATAAACCAATTTAAAGTGTTTTATCCATTAGGCTTACAATTACATTGTTTTATGGTGGCATACCACTTGTAAGGTCTTTTCCTATCCCTAACCAAAATCAATGATAAGAATATTTTGCCTCTGTTAAAAAGAAATAACTTGAAAACAAATAGCTCTCTGTGGAAAAATGAAAGGAGCCAGAATGAGGGGAATTAGTGTACTGTGGGTACCCCCAACTGACCAGTCCCACAGCAATACAGATGAGCTGGACCACATCCGTGTAGGCCACTGACCACAGTCCCCCCAGAAAGGTGTACACTATAGCGATGACCGCTGACAGCACGATGGACACTGTAGTGTCCAACTCCATGATGATCGAGATGGTGGACCCTGCAATGATACCAACAAGTGAATTCTGGA
>CM065682.1:76735055-76747555 GCA_017654935.2 Phymorhynchus buccinoides
TTAAATAGATGTAGTTGTATATATATAGTATATAAGTTTTTAATTTTATGACTTTAAAGTTTTAAAGATATATTTCGTTACTATTATTAGAATAGTTTATATAGTTCTTAGGATGTACCGTATAGTTTATATATTATTTAGTTATATTGTATACTTTATATATTTTTATATTATAGCGTAATGCTGTTTTTATATAGTCGTAATCTTAGGTATTCCGGCGTAAGAGTCGTAGTTAATATATTGTGTAGGGTAGTGTATGTAGTTTTTAGTCAGTTATGTACCGTACGATATAGTATATTTCTTATATTATACATTAGTTTTTATTTTATATTTTTTTATATTTTAGTTTTTATAAATATTTATATAGTATTATATAGGTATAGTAATTATATATTTATTTCTTAGTATATAGTAAGTAATGTTTTTAGTTCTATATATATACTATATAGTATTTTTAGTCTTTTATATATTATATATTTTTAGTATATGGTTGTGTTTACGTATATATCTTAGTATATCTACGTATTATGTAAGTAGTGAAGTGGTATTTAGGTAGGTTATTAGTCGTATTATAGGTTCGGTAGTATATACTAGTTACGGTAGTTAATATATATTACTACTAATATTATATACGCGAAGTTCAGTGTTGTGTTGCTGTTGTGGTGTGGTGTGTGGTTGGGGGGGGGATATAAATGGGTGTGTCAACTGAGCGCGAAACGTCAAATAGCGCCGACTATTCAATATACTTTAGCGCAGCGCACAAATCATTCAATCAGCGCTGAGCACAAATATTCAAATAGCGCGATCTATTCCACTGCGCACAATTAGCGGGAGAAATAATGTCAAGTAGCGGGACTATTCCACAGTACAATTAGCCGAGCACAAATTATTCAATTAGCGCGAGCACAAATTTATCAATTAGCGCGAGCAAAATTATTCAGTTAGCGCGGAGCATAAATTATTCAATTAGCGCGAGCACAAATTCAAATTAGCGAGAGCACAAAATTATTCCAATTAGCGCAGCACAAAAGTTTCGGTTCAGGCTGGACCAAAAAAAAAGCGAGACAAATCTACACAGGACTGGAGGGACCGCAACTACCCAGCTGGTGGCCAGGGGCGTTCGCGCTGTTGAACTATCGGACCATTCGCGCTATTTGATATACGTGAAAAGGTATTCGCGCTATTGTGTCGTTTCGCTAATGACGGTTAGATCACAAATGATGGCGAGAGTTGAAAGAGTCTCAAAGTAAACAATTTTTATTTAAGATGCAACATTAGAAATAAGCAATGAAGGGTTTCTTTTTTCTTCTTATTCCCGAAACAAAAAAAGCAGAGAGGGCAGAATTTTGTGCTCTGCGCGCATATGTGGTGTGTGTGTGCTGTTGTTTTGTGTGTGGTTGTGTGGTGTGCGTGTGTGTTTTCTGTGCGGTAGTGCGGCGTGCAGTGTGCGCGGCGTGCGTGCCCTTCTGTGGTTTGTGCGTGCGTGAAGTGCGCGCGAGTTTAGGTCGTGGAATCAATTTGTTGTTGTTGATTGCTGTTTTGACTCTTTCGATTCTGTTTTTGAAGATAAACTTAAGCACACTATAATTACATTATAATAAAACAGTTCTTTTACGAGGATTTGTCACGGAACACAATGCAAGTTTTATGTTTTTTGTAATATCATGGTATAGGTATATTTGTCCTTAAATATCTACGTTGTCGTGTGTCATAATATAGGACATTCACTCTGTGTAGAGTTGATGTTTAACTCTGTGTGTGCTCTTTTGTTTTATATTTCTATTGCCCAAGTGGAAGTGGGTATGAAATAAAACATTGCCTTACCTGCCTTGTGTGATTAACCCTTTCACCCGCCAAAATCGCAATTATGCACCAACAGTGGTTTAACACCCATGTCATAAAAGGCATCAAAATCAGGACTGTTATTCCAAAAGACCCTAATTTTTCTCAATCATTGTTGTCAAGGATAGGCTAGTGTGTATACACGTCCAGAGGAATTCCTAATATTGCAGATACTTTTTTTCTCTCACCCAGTTGGCTTAATGGTTATTTTGGCTGAAAAGTGGCTCGGCGGGAAATGTGAAAGGGTTAACGTAGATAGAATAGAGCGTATATAAGTTTACTAATAAATAGACTATAAATAAATAAGGGATGTTATAGGATGGGAAGTACGACCTACGCCCAGTTAAGTAAATCAAAGCTTTGACTTCAAGTTCACCACGTTCCACACTGGGACAACAGGAAAAGCTCTCAGGCCCCTATCCTCGATGTCCCGCCATGTGTTGTCGATGTCCCTTACTGAATGCATTCTTCAGCGACGAATATAGCTTCAAACGCAAGTTATTCAGACCCTTCTGAGTGTACTATATCGACTTTCTGACCATAGATACCATGGGTTGTTTTTCTTGTTCACGATATTATTGATAAGTAAGCAAAGTAGGGGTCATGCATTAAGACATAAAGACTGTCGAAACACACCGTCGGAATCTCTTCTCTCTCTCTCTCTCTCTCTACTCTCCTTCTCTCTATCTCTCTCTCTGTCTGTCTCTCTCTCTGTGTCTGTCCTGTCTGTCTCTCTCTCTGTCTCTTCTGTCTCTGTCTGTCGCTTCTTTTCTCTCTCTCTCTATGCTCCCCCCCTCTCTCTATCCTCCCCCCCTCTCTCTCTCTGTCTCTCCCTCCCCACCCTCTCTCTCTAATTTTGGTAAAAACATGTACCCCCTTCATGAGAGGGAGGGGCAACCTAAATGAATTAATCAATTGCGGTGCGTTACCTCTCTCTCTTTCTCTCTCCAAAACAAAAGCGTACAAGCGAAACGTACAGTATGTATTGGGTTCCAGATTGATTACTAAGTTCTATGTCGAACAAGTATACTCAATTTTGCTAATATTTATAGTTTTATTAGATATAGAATTGAAAATTTCATAAATAATAATAATAATAGTACATTTATATAAGCGCTTACCTCAAATGGCAGAAAAGCGTTTTACATCGAAATATGCATTCAACAAGTAGACAACAAAAAAACAAAATAAGTGTTTAAGAATGACAAAAAACCAGCAACACGCATATACAAACAACTCTCGCACAAACACACGCACGCACGCCACGCCACACACATACCGTCTTAAATATCACGAGAAGTGGGTTAGACGCTAAATTGAAAGACACAACACACAACACACAACACAACCACACACACCACACACACGCACACGCGGCGCGCGCGTGCGCACATCTACGCCGGACGCCCCACACACACTACACACACACACAACACATACACAACACACACTTTAAGAATTAAGAGACACTTTACAAAAGATTGTAAGTGTAAATTTTGTCAAGCATCACGACGCCTTCTTTTTCATTTGAGAGTCCGAGAGAGATCCTGAGGCTCAGTGACACACATAGCGTATATTCCATGCGGAAACCCGTGCGCAAATCCATAAATAAGTGAACAAAAGAAGGGAAAAGGATTTGCGCACGTGTCCGAATTTCCCCATATTATGCGTACAATTTTCATCCCTTCTTTCTTCCACTTATTTAGGGTGTTCCGCTAGGACGTACGCGTTTATACTAATTGTGAACCCGCCGGCCTAGGTATTGAACTCGAATTTTTCACGGCAATCACTGTTTTCCCTGCAATAGAACACACCCATGACTATTGCACCGAAGCACGGGTGTATCAATATCAAATCAAATCAATGATGATCAACATCAAATCGCAATTATAAAGTGAAACAAGCCACTGAGCACATGGCATTTCTGGTAATCTAATAGCAAGTTATCACAAAAAGTATCAATGCTACACGATGTACCGTACTAAATCATAAGTAAGTAGGTTACTTACTTATAGGATAAGATAAGACACACGACGTGTACTTTAGCCATCAACGTGCGAATGAAAAGTTCTGCGTGATTTGCTCTTAAATAATTGTAACAACGGGTTCTAAGAGCAGCTCATTGGGATACATCATTATATTCTAATAAATGGACAATATGCATCGATATTTACCAAGCGTATCCTGGCCTCAACGCGCCCAATAAAACTTTGCTGTTGTAAGTAGTTTTTCTTTGATTTTTTGGTTTTGTAATAACGCTTGTAACCCTTTCGCACGCCCCGCCCCAGACATTTTTCGTTTTCATCCAAGACAAAAAATACCACTTAAACATATCATCTGGGGGTTTAGAGGAAATAGGAGATATCGAGAAATAGAGAGGGAAAATATTAGAGAAAATTTAAAAAATACTTCGCAACATTAGAGGAGGGCGAAAGAAGCGATAAATAAAATATCTGCAACATTGCGAAAGAAAATGCCCTCTGCATTTAGTGAACGTATAAATTAGGCCTTCCTTTTATCTATCCTATATCCATACCTCCTCAAATGAAGGAAAATAAAATTAGGCGTTCTTTGGATAATAAACAGGCTCTGACCCACTCACCTTATCGCCTTTTTGTTGACATGGGTAATATATTAATTATATTATTTGTATTATTTTTATTGGGTATTATTTATTAATTATATATTAAGACCCTATGGGGTATATTAAAAAATTATTATGTGTGCAAAAAAAACAAAAAATGCGGCCGACTTGGCGGTGAATTTGAAAAGTTTGATTGAGGATTGAAAGGGTTTTATTTTAAGTTTAAATTTTTGTGCGGTTTGAAAGGGGTTTATTAAAGAGCAGTTAGGTAAGAAAGTAAAGGGTTGTTTTTATCGGTTAATTAATAATTTTTTTTTTTTTATTTTTATGTAGTTTTTTTTAACTTATTTATTTTATTTAAGAGCAGGTTTCTTTTACAAAGGTTTACATTGTGTTTACATTATGTAATTAAACGAACTGATCCATTTGCAGGCGAAGCAGGCGATTATTATGCGATTATTGGAATATTAAGTTGTGTTCTTGGCTCCTTTAGCTTTTTAGATTCCTGCTGGGGGGTTCTTGGCTCGCCCCACCCCCCAAAGACCAAAAGAAAGAAACGTGGGGCACCGCGCCTTTGCGACCGATCGCCTCTCCAGGTGGGGGAAGCAGCCCGAAGCCGAAGTTCCGACGAAAAATCCGAAATTGCCTCATGAAGTTTTTCCCGAATGCATGCCAAATAGATTCGACGTCATATGACCAGCCCCTTGGGAAAGGGCACGATTGCAACTTCACCTATTGATGAACCACTATTGGACCCGCGTGCGTGTTGGCGAGGCAGATGGTTGAGCGGCAGAAGTTTAGCTAGTATCCGATACTGGTGGATGCGCTTCAATTTAGTGAACCCAAACAGCCACAACACGGACTCGCGCGGCGTTTTTTAACGGGTAAATCCAAGAAGCTTATTCGGGTCAAGGTAGGTAGGGGGTGTGCTGTCCTTGTTGGGTTGTGTAGTGTGTGTGTGTGTGTTGAGCTCGTTTGTGCTGTATAACTTATGTGATCCGCTAATGCCGTTGTTCTCTGTGCGGCAGTGTGTGTGTCGTTGTCGTCTTGTTTGTGCTTTTTATATAGGGAAAACAGGACGTAAATGTTGGTTTGTGTGTGTGTGCACGCACGCACACGACATCACAAAACACACACCAAATATATATATATATATACAGAGACGAGATGGGGAGAGTGGTGTGGAGAGGAGAATTGGAGAGGAAGATAGACAAGATATAGAGATATAGAGATAAATAGAGAAAATACTAAATAAATAAATTTAAAATAAATAAATAGATGAATAGCCAAGGGCTCCAGTAGACGAGAGAGACGGAGAGAGAGAGAGAGAGAGAGAGAGAGTGGAGAGGTTTGGAGACGGGAGAGAGAGAGAGATGAAGAAAGAGAGGGAGAGATTTCAATTCAATTCAATCAATTCAAATAGATTTGTTATTGCAGATTAGCATACATAAGCCCTTAGGGCAAGGGGATACTGTCAGATAACATAGATAGTTTTTTGAGGCATAGATAAAAGAAGAAAATCAGTTACTCTTAATGAATCAAACAATAATGCCAAAAAAGACAACTACTTAGAAATAAAATAAAATAAAAATTTAAATAAAATTATTCATGGGAACAATCTTTCTCGTATAACGCTTCACCTCCTCTCTTTTCACACTGCTCCTTCCCTTCAAACCTCCTCCCCTCTCCTCCCACAGTATTATATACAAACCATCCGTCCACCATTTGTAATTACTAAAATAATGTAATTCTTTCTACATATAAGTACATAGAAAATACTTGCTGCTTTACAAATATTTAACAGTGGTTATAATGGCACATTGTGAGTATTTAATATCAACGAATCTGTCTGCAAAACTGCTTGCCTATGCAAAGGTTTTTGCAAAGGGATATAATCCATTCTTCCTTTTGGGTTGTAATAACAGGACAGTTCTTCGTCCTTTCTGCACGACTGTTTCTTGGAAACGCCATACCCTTTCTACGAATTTCTTCATAGGCTGGGCACAGACAAAAACAAAATGAAGAGAGAGAGAGATTGAGAAGAGGAGAGGAGAGGAGAGGATCGAGCGAGAGAGAGAGGAGAGAGAGCGATGAGAGAAGAGAGTGAGAGAGAGGGTGCGAGAGAGGAGAGAGAGAGACGAGAGTGAGAGAGAGAGAGGGATTGAGGAGAGGGAGAGAGAGAGAGGTGAGAGAGAGTGAGAGAGAGAGAGTTGAGATGAGAGACAGTGAGAGAGAGAGAGGAGTGAGGAGAGAGAGGTGGAGAGAGGTGAGGTCGAGAGTGCGAGAGAGGAGAGCATAGGGAGCGAGCGTGACGAGGAGAGGGAGAGAGTGGACGAGAGAGCGAGAGACTAGAGGTGAGAGAGAGAGAGAAGAGACTGTTGAAAGAAGGGAGAGCGAGAGAGTTGATGAGAGCGATGAGGAGAGATGGTGATGGGCGTAACTTGAGAGAGAGAGAGATGAGACGAAGGACGAGATTGCGCCGGAGTGGAGAGCAGGAAGAGACGGATTGAGGAGAGAAGAGAGAGAGTAGGGAGAGAGATGGGAAGAGAGAGGGAAGAGAGAGAGGAGACAGCGAATAGACGATAGACGGGGAGGGAAGATTATTTATTAGAATAAGATAGGGAGACGATAGTTAGATTGGGAGGACAGCTATAGTAAGAGGATGGGGAGAACAGATCTTTGGAGGAGAGGGGAGGGGGGAGACAGGATCAGGACGAGGGAGGACGGATCAGGATAGGGAATAGAGGGGACAGATTAGTACCGGACAGACAGACAGAGACCCCAGAACAGTACATGTTTAGACCAGTTTAGACCGATTAGTCGTACGACAGAAACGCTGTTGGAAAATGGAAACTCGTTTCTTTCCTTTTTCCTTTCCGTTGACAACTGCATATAAATTAATAAATCGACTACCCGATATCCCAAAACGTTGCACATACATTTGAAGGAAGTGAACCTCCTGACATCCTCGGGGGGTGTCGCGTTGACATCGTGAGAAAGTCGGAAGTGCATCATCAATGACGTCAGCACCAGGTGGCAAGGAGGAAACATGGGAGTGAGGGTGGGGTGGGGGTGGGTAGAATAATAAAAGGTTGGAGATGGGAAGGGATGTTATACTATTTTCAGTTTATAACAGTTACTAGTTAATTATCTTCTCCTTCGTCGATGGCTTCAGACAGTCCCTGATCCTGTCAATTTATGAGCGTAGATGCGTCATGCTGCGTTATGCGCCTAACTAAAGAACTAGTTAGGCCCAGATGTCCGTCTTCGGATGGAGCTGTATTTTAGGAACATTTTTAGAGAATAACCTTTTTGGGAATACTCAACCATAGCCCTAACCTACACTACCCCTAATATGTACTCTGCAGAGTACACCGCGTTTGTCACGTTGTTGTGGTTCGTTGCGTTTTACCGTCTTATACGGTGGGGGGTAGGGTAAGGGCTAGGGTTAGGGATAGGGTTAGAATTCAAAAAAGGTTATTAGCTAAAAAATGTTCCTTTAAAAATACAGCTTTATGTATGGTTAAGAAAGGCAAAAAAACGGAAAAAAAAAAAAAAAAACAAAAAAAAAAAAAAAAAAAAAAAAAAAACAGAAAAAAAAAAAAAAAAAAATAAAAAAAAAAAAAAAAAAAAAAAAAAATAAAAAAAAAAAAAAAAATACAATTAACCGAGAGGAAAGAAGAAAGAAATGTAGGTGGTGGGGGGTTTGGGGTGGAGGTGGGGGTGGGGGGGTGGGGGCAAGGGCAACAACGGGGCACCGGCAATCTGGGGGGGGGGGGCACACGGGCACGGCAGGGCCACGGAGCACGGCACACAGGCACGGGGGCACACCAGGGGGGTGGCAGGCACGGGCACGGCACACATCGGCGGGGGGTGGGGCACAGGGCACCATGGGGGGGGGGCACAGGGCACGGCACGCGCACACCGGGGGCACATCGGGCACAGGGCCACCGTGGCGGACACAGCACATCGTGACCTTTATGTGGGGGTGGGGAACGGGGGGGGCACCACAGTCGGGCACGGCCACACATCCACTGGGGGCACCACGGCACGGCAGCACATCTTCCTTCCTTCACATACATCTTGACCTTACTGAGGGAAATTCTTTGTCAAGAAGGTTCTGTCCTGAGAGGGAAAACAAAAAGGCAGGAGGACAGAAGAAGGAGGAAGGACCAGTATAAGTTCAGAAAGATAGATGTTAGAAGGCAAAGGGGAAAAGGCAGAGTCAGATTGACTGACTAGAGGAAGTATACAAGCAAAACTATTAACTGTATACTATAATAAAAGACGTTGGTTTCGTATGTCTGGTGAGTCTGTCATGTTCATTATCTCTCTGTTCAACCAACAAGTTAATATTGTCATTTTTATTTTGATTGTTAGTGAGCTGGAGAGATGGAGAGAATATTGGAGACTCTCTGATGACACGCAGAGGGCGGAAGAAGAAAAAAAAAAGGAAAAGAAAAAAAAAAAACAAGGAAAAGAAGGAAAAAAAAGGTCTTAAAATGACTTCGTTTTTTTTTATTGTTTTTTTTTTTAAATCTCTTGCAAAGTTTATTTTTAAGGTTCTTTATCGGCTTTGGAAAAATGAAAAACTAGTGAGGCCAAGGGAGAAGGGAATATAACGAAATTTGAACAAAGGGGGGTATTTTTCTTGCTAATTAAACTCCCCCCCTCTACCAAAGTTGATTACGAACAAATCCAAAACCTAGCAATGCGTGGGTCAAACAAAAGTGAGGGACAAACAACAAAGCCATTCATCATTCTCAAAAAAAAAAAAAGTGCCAAGTTAGGCTTTTATGACCATTCACCCACACAGAGTACACATCAACAATGGTGGAGACGAGGGACAACAAACAAAAAAATCAACATCTGTCCTAGAAGTGGCATAGACCTTTAGGCTTTGAAATGTTTGCACATAAACAACTAGGGAAATCAAACTTGGGTTTTGGTTTTGAAGCCTCGAAAGGACAGTTTTGGTAATCAAAGAATGAAAATTAGTGAGCCAAGAGAGAGGATGGAGAGTAGGGATGGATAACCGACATTGAAACCAAAGGGTGGTATGGCGGGTGATCGTTTATCGTAACCAACTTTGGTGGAGGAGGAGAAGTTGACAGTAATTAGGAAAACGTGAGGTAAGTTAATTAAAAGAGTGGTATTCCCCGTTTGTTAATTTTTTATCGCTCGACATTACAAAATGGAATGGTCCGACCCCGTAAAAGTAGAATGTGGTAGGCTGTTAGTAATAGTAGAGTAATATTAAATGAGTATGTTGGTAGGCCTACGCGGAAAAGCGATATTCCCCCCCCCCTGTGAAAAACTCGTTAAAAACACAATTATAAAGAGAGTAAAAAAAAATGAGGGAAATTCAATTGGCAAAAAACTTGATGAAAATGTGGAGTTTAAAAAAAGGAAAGAAACACCGGGACAACAAACTTTATATACTTATTGGCCACTATAGTACAGTAAACCAATTTTAAGAGTCAATGTGTCTTTAGTAGTCTAAACTCGCCAGTTATCTAAGGAAAGAAAACATGTCAGCCAAACAACCAGTTGAAGAAGAGTTAAAACTCAAGTATGTAAAAAATGAAACAAGTGGAGAACCTCATTTTTATTGTTCACATTGTACGTTTGGAAAGTCTTGTTCGCATTATTTATCAGGTAAAGGTCAATATGTGCACACCCCCCATGCTTTTCTAGGGGGGGGGGGGGGGGTAGGGTAGGGTTAGTATTCCAAAAAGGCTTAATAGCCTAAAAAAGGTTAAATTAAAAATACTAGCTTTATGTGTAAGAAAGGCAAAAAAACGGAAAATTGCAATAACCGTAGAAGAAATGCAGGGGGTGGGTGGCACCATCTTTACCTTTTATCAGTCTGCGGCGCCTAAAGTTATGCTTTCATTAAGGAAGTGACAACATATACATTTTTAAAAAAAAATAATGTTGAAACCCATAAAGCCACAAAAACAACCCCCCAACAATAAACCATCATATTTCATGAAAAAACAAGCCATTAAGGTTAGTACAGTATTTGGCAAAGCTACGATGACGACCCAAATACTAACTGAATGTACTTGTGTTAATCTGTGTCACGATTGGTCCAGTGGCCCTCTATTTATTTTCAAGTCATTATATTTTCACATTAAGGGGAATGTGGGTGGGTCTGCGCAGCCAAAATCGTCTCTCGTTCAAATCCTGTCGCCCGCTCGCTACTATGAGACGTGTGTTATTTGCGACAGTGAGCATGAAACCAACAAATTTTCAGCTTTTTTTTTTTTATTAGGGTTAGGAATAGGGTTAGGGTTAGGTTAGGGGTATTGGTTAGGGTTAGGTAAATGGCCTTCAAGTAAAGAAAAGAGTAAAATTTGTGGTTGTCGAAATACACACTCTCACAAGAGCTGGGCGACAGATTTGACCGAGCGGGGACAGCTTTTGGATGCAGCCCACAATAACAATGATATCACTCTAAGACTCAACATCATATAAAAAATTTACATTTCTTCAAAGCTTGAACTTAAGTTATAAAAAACGTATTTCCTGACCTCCAAAACTGAGCGCAGTTCCCATGGCCCGTAAAACGGCACATTATCTCCCAAACACATACATGGGATAACATAATAATCAGTGTGGACTTCTCCACCACACAGCAAGGCGTCTGCCACCCACACTGATGCAAAGAAGCAAAACTCTTTTACTTTTAATCCCGCGAGGAAACAAGTGTTACTCAGCTCCCTGTACAACTGAACGTCTGCTTTGAATCTTTCGAAGGGTTTCCGCACATGCGCAATCGATCGCGTTTTTGTGAGCCATAAAAAAGTTATTATTTTTGATTTTTATTTACACGAGGTGCGGCGGTCAAAGTCAATGAATGCTTGCTTGCCGATTTCTTCTTGGTCACTCGGACAGTGTCCTGTAAATAATGAGCGCATATGGTCATGCTGCCGTTATGCGGCTAACTAAGACGGGTGTTCCTGAAGACGGTGAGGATTACCGGGATGGAGACGATTGCAATGGCGATGAGGGAAGGGTGGTGAAAGAAGCACGCGGGTCGTTGGCAGGGGACTCGCCTCTGTTTGAGGTTTCGTTCAGGCTTAAAGTCCGCATTCTGGTGTGTCGTTGGTAATGAAGGTTCATTCTGGTTGGTCGTCTTCGCATAGGGCGACAAACCAGGCTAGGCCTCTTCTTAGGCACAGTTTAGCGGCATTCTGGCTAGCTCATCTTCTTCTTCTGTTGCTTCTTCTTCTTCTTTTTCTTCTCTTTCTCTTCTTGCTCTTTTTCCTTCTTCTTTTCGATCGATCAGACAGTTCTGTCAATGAGTTGAGCGCGAAGACTGCATTATGCTGCCGTTATTCGCCTAAGTAGGAAAATAATTAGGCCCCGAGTCCGACTTCGGCTGGGGGAATAAAAAAAGTGTTCTTGAAAAAAGGCAGGGTGAATGGACCGAAAGGCAGACAGAAAGTAGATGACAGTAAGCAAAGGGAAAAGGCCGAGCAAGAGAGTGGGACAGATTAGAGGAAGTACGAGCACATAACTCCCAGAGAAGGTGGGGGAACTATTTATACAAAAGATCCCCCGGATCCTCGCTTGGGGGGCTAGATCATCCGAAAGTTTCACGTTCAGCACCCCCCCCCACCCTCTCCCCCCCCCCCCCCCCCCCCAGAGTTCTATGAATCCACGCGATCCAAGGGGCTCAGGTCGGGTAGAACACCCTTGCTGAGAATGCCCCCAGCCAGCCACAACAGGCCAGAGGAACAGGGTTAAAACACGTTGGGATTCCTTGGCCTACGAGAGTAGCCTGGGATAACCCATACTTTTCGAATTTGGTGTCCAACCCTGATCGAATTATCGAAGTGGATGACAGCTAGAACAGCGCCGTCGAGGCCACTCGAAATGAGGGTATTCAGTCAGGAAACTCATTGGCTCAGTCACCATGAAGGGAGGCAGGATGAAGTCTCGAAGGCTTTCTTTGGGGCCGTGGGTGTCCGTTACACCCAGAGGGGTGACAAGGTTGCAGCCAATGCTGGGCAACTCTCGTCAGGAGGTGGTTGAGTGAAGGTTTGGGTGCCGCTCTACACTACAT
>CM065682.1:76762555-76765055 GCA_017654935.2 Phymorhynchus buccinoides
AGCAAACAGACAAGGAAACAAAACAAGGGCAACATGCAGCAACACATCAGCTCACCGTGCATCATTGTTTGATTCTTTTAGTTGTTCTACTGTCTTTATTTATAATAAAAAATAATAAACAACAACTAATAATGGGGGGTAGGGTTAGGTTTAGGGCTAGGGTTAGTATTCCAAAAAGGTTATTAGCTAAAAATGTTCCTAAAATACAGCTTTATGTATGGCAAGAAAGGCAATAACGGAAAAATAGAATTAACCGAGATAGGTAGGGGGGTGGCACATCTTGACCTTTACCAATAAATGATAAATAATAAATAACTGAATAACTGCAGGATTTCACAGTCTTTATTTATAGTTCGACATGATGTCTCTCTTAAATTCCCAGTCTCTGGCATTTAACCCTTTCACCGCCAATGTCGCATTTTTAGCACCACAATGCATGCCATGAAAGCTCTTGAGATCAGGGCCTGTTATTCAATGTTATTACACAACAGAACCATCAAAAAAGATGATGGTGGTTGTCTACTGCAAGAAGAAGAATGATATTGCGTTCCTAAACTTAGGCAGTAAGGATTCACCACATTCTAAATGTGTCACAGAGGAATCCAATAATATTGCAGACAAAATCTATTCTGTAGCCAAGTAGCTTTAATTGAATTAATTAATTTAGGCTCAAAGATGGCTGGCGGTGAAAGGGTTAATAAATCACAATAATATTTCCCTTCCACAGAGACCAAAAAATATTCACTCACTTGGATGTTTCAACCACATCACATGGTTTTCATCAGCAATCTGAGAATAGGGTGTTGTTGGCAGCCAGACTGGAATGTAGTGAGTAGAATTCAGGGCTTGTATTCACGATTAAGATAGTATGAGACTTATCATCATGATATCCTAGAAGTCCTTCTAAAACAGTAGGATTTAATGGGACTTTAGAAGGATTTCTAAAGATATGATGATGACGAGTCTCATAATATCTGTGAATTTGTTGTAGCACAAGCGGTTGGCAGTGCCACATGTCTGTGTAGGCTACCAATTTATTAAAGATTGGTAGACTGGTGGCAGATCGATGCCAAGAATTTGTTGAGACTCGGGTCTTCTAATTCTGACACCCGAGCTTCAGATTGCTGAAGGAAACCACGTGATGGGATTGAAATATCAGAGTGAGTTACTTTTTTGTCTCTGCGGAAGGGAAGCATTACCGTGACGATACCCTTCCATCGTCGGTAGCCGTCCCTCCCCCTCCCCACCATTTTCAAATGTAATAACATATCGAAATAGGAAGATCAAATCATCACCATACCTCTAAACTATACACTATTGTATCTGGGTTTTTGTTGTGTATAACACACTGTGTATGGTAAAATAATACCCGATCCACATCAGTTCCAAAGCAACCAAGTAAGGAAAGAAATATAGATTAGTATATAATTTAGTAGAAATATAGATTAGTAGATTAGTATATAAACAACAAACGTACTTCTCTTCAGTCTTTTATTCCAGAACCAGAATCCAATAGAATGTTGATATACTTACAAGTTCGCCTTGTGTCAGACCAACAGACGAATTTTGGAAACAAATAGGGGAGAGCACTTCGTGAAAATTAGAGTTGCTTATCTCAAATACCATAGCAACAATGCAACAATGGCGTCTAACCTTGAAACCGCAGGATGCGAGTCAGCGACTTGCAAACATTTTTTTAAAGAAAAATTAGGGGTGGAAAGTGGCCACACACTGATAAAAGTTGCAAAATGTGACGTAAAAATATTAATGACATCAGTGTTAGAATGACGCACGGTGTTCTAAGTGCTGTATGTCTGCTCAAACACACAAGGCGAGAGCTGGGGATCTACCTGATGGTAGAGTAACTTCCCCTGTTTGACCGATTGAATTAGGCAAGATCGCTCCCACACACCATGAAATTACTCCTCTTAATCATTTCCGAATAATTCCTATTGACATACGCTAGAACAGAACACCAAGGCTACGTCAAAATGTTGTTATGTTCTGCATAGTTGTGCGGGGGCTGTCTGTAGCCATGGCAAGCTCCTGGCATAACTCCACCAGTCCAGAAAATCATCCGAAGTCGGAGTGTGGCTGCCCACGTGGCGGGGGTAATAAAAAAAAACCCGGGTCACACACGTAATGTTCTCATCCCTAGCAGCTGCTGCATTTGTACCGTAGTGTTCAAGTAGCTTCGGCTGTTGAGATTATCCCTGGAGTCTTTAAAGGTCTTTAAAGGTGGACCCTGACGGATGAGTTTTTGCAAGGAACACGTACGTCGCGATCACCAGAAAGAGCCCTTTCAAGCATCGGAACACTCTGCTCTGGTTTCCTAGAAATCAAACCGTCAAAACGGCGATTCCTCCTTGGCGAAGATGCCGGAAAAAAAGCCGTTTTGGATGGAGTGGGTGGAGGCCAATCCCATTGTGGTTGAAGCTTTTTTTTTGTAGTGCAGTAAAAAACAAATTGAAGCTATTTCCTTTGTTGTGAGCGAAACTCA
>CM065682.1:76770055-76777555 GCA_017654935.2 Phymorhynchus buccinoides
ATTTTTTACAAATAGTTCCCCCACTTTCTGGAAGTTCTGTGCCTGTAACTTCCTCAAATATTACTTTCTTTGACTCTGCTTTTTCCCTGTGCTTACTGTCTTCTACTAAATGTCTGCCTTAGTGGTCTGTTCTCCTGCCTTTGTTCTAGATATTCTTAGACAGATTTTATCCAGCCAAAGACGGTCATGCTGGGCCTACATAATACTAGGCGCATAGCGACAGCATGACGCATCTGTGCCCATTTGATATGAAACTCCGAGCGACTGACGAAGAAGAGGACATACAGGTTAAAAACGTCAACAGTAAAAGCAGGCTACGCAAAAACAACAACAACAACCAAAAATCAAATATAATCCGATCACAGCACCACGCGCACTATGTTCTTTTTCTTCTTTTTCTTTGGGTGGTTTAGTTTTGTAGTTGTTAAATGGGTTGGTGAAAAAATGTACCGTTTGTTGGTAGGAGACCACGTCCAGTTCTTCACTCAGCATGTTCCAGATCACACAACGACACCAGCAGCACGGCCTAGCCTACTTTACTACACCCGAGAGTCACGCCCGTGTCAGAGGCTGCAGGGAGGCATCATCATGGTCATCATCAGCTTTCCACAACTGTTTTTCATGAACCTCCTCCTCCTTCCCTTCCCTGGCTTCCATCCCCGCTGCAGGTCTATCCCCGTTCTCCTCCACCACGGGCTTCATCTTCTCCATCAGCTCACGGGCCTCCACAACGTTCTGAAGCTGCTTCTGGAACTTGTCCGCCTCACCATTCAGCTTGGGCACCGGCTGGCTCCTGGAGAAGAATCCAAGAACGTCGCAGGACGCGGGCAGCCAGTGCCTTCGGAAGAGCAGGTTGGTGATGCGGGATACCACCACGATGGCTAGAAAACCGGACAGCATGGCCACAGACCTGAAAAGGGGGAATCAAGAAAATAAATAACAAGAAGGGGGAAAAGGAAGAAGAAAAAGAAGAGACCGGCAGATAAAAAGAATGAAGAGAAAGGGGGGAAAGTAGTCAACAACAAGAAGAAAGAGGAACGAAGAAAAAGAAGAGAAAGGCAGAAAAAGAACGAAGAGGAAGGGGGGGGGGAAGAAACCAAGAACAAGAAGAAGAGGAAGGAAGAAGAGAGAAAAAACACAAAACAAGGTGAGGAAGAAGAAGAAGAAGAGGAAACGAGAGAAGATGATGACGGGGGAAAGAAACACACACGGCGAAGAAGAAAGAAGAATAGAAAAAGAGACAAAAGAGAAGAGAGAAAAGGAGAAGCAAAGGCGCTTCAAACGGGAATAGAAATAGGGGCCAGAATCAAAGACCACCACCACCAGCAGGAACAAGAACAAGATTAGTGGATAGACGTTCATGAATGACCCCCACACAAGAACGTGAACAACGGCAACGGAGTGAGAGTGAGTGAGTGTGAGAACGAACGAACGACATTTTGCTTAACCCTTTCATCGCCAGCCATATTTCAGCCGAACTTTTCCATTATATTTACCTGGGTAGAGAACAAAATCCATCTGCGGTATTGGGGAGTCTTCTGTGACAGATTATGTAAAATAAGGTCTATCCTTACTTCCCAAAACTGTGACAATAGGGTCTTCGGATTATATACCCCAATTTGATGCCTTTTAGTGACATAGGTGTTAAATCACTGTGGTGCTGAAATGCGACTTTGGCGGTGAAAGGGTTAATCAGGGCTATGAGATAAGCATACAATGTGCATTTGTTTGCACTCGCCACTGAGGCTACACAAATGTAAGCAACAATAATAATGCAAAAAATAAGGCGTAAATAACAATACTAATACAAAGCATTCAAGAAAAGAAAGTATCCCAAAGGATCAATGCACACGACAAAAAGAGGAAGAAGGAGCAGACAGGGAGAGGGATTGGAGGCGGGAAAAGGGCAGAGGAAAACAATATGCTTGATTGGTGTGGTACAAAGATCGATTTAAATGGCAGATTGGTAATATTTAGGCCTACGACACATTTTCCTGTATATAAAACACATATCATTCAAATCACTAGGTGGAATAGACAAATCACGAGAGAAAGAGTGATAAACGAAAGAAAGAATAGAAAGAAAAAAAGACCTGAAGGGGAACCCCTGGCCAGCCTCCTCGTCGTAGAAGGGGTATTTGATGATTGCGGGCATGTTGATGAGCGGCTCCCCGCTCAGAAGCCTCAGCGGCAGAGAGATGAAGAAGCCGGCTAAGCCTCCGTACGGGTTGGTGCTGGGGATGAACAGCACGCTGGAAGAATGTGAAAAGAGGTCAGAGCATTGCAGTGGCCAGGGAACCCAACTACAGGCTGACCCGGCCTCAAAAATGCAATTTATTGTAAGACTAGCAAAGCTACTTGCTAATGCTTCGCGTGCGCATACACTAAACACACACACACACACACACGCACGCGCGCACACACACACACACACACACGCACACGCACATACACACACACTCTCTCTCTCTCTCTATCATTCCGCCAAATTTATAGTCCAAGGGAAGTAAGCCAGTCCAGCCCGTCACTCCTATTAGAGTTACTCCCCTTTGACACAGTCATCTTTATTTTTCCTACATCAGTTCAGCCCATAAAACAATAAGAACAAACGGCTGTCTTGGCGGAGGTTTGCGCTATGGATTCAAAATCAGGTTCTGAATAATGGAGATCATGAGGATCAAGGTATTATAACTCATAGGGGTCTCTGTTTCACGGTGTTTGCATAATTCCCTGAACAACACACAGTACCTCATGACCCAGTAAACAGAATCGCTTCAAATTTTGTGTGGTGGTGTATCATGGTATACAGATGGTCCCATACCAAACGTGTGACCATACTGGCCTTGACCTTGAAGTTTTACCTTGAAAACCGATATTTTCTCTTCTTTACGCTATATATTTCATGTCCTGGCTAATAGCTTATACACCGGTGGACAGAATGGCTTCAAATTTTGTGTGGTGGTGCATCACAGTGCAGGGATGGTCCCATGGAAGAAGAAGAAGAAGAAGAAGAAGAAGAAGAAGAAGAAGAAGAAGAAGAAGAAGAAAGGAGACGAAGAAGAAGACGAAGAAGAAGAAGAAGAAGAAGAAAGAAGAAGAAGAAGAAGAAGAAGAAGAAGAAGAAGAAAAAGAAGAAAGAAGAAGAAGAAGAAGAAGAAGAAGAAGAAGAAGAAAAAGGCGACGACGACGACGAAGAAGACGAAGACGAAGAAGAAGAAGAAGAAGAAGAAGAAGAAGATAAAGAAGAAGAAGAAGAAGAAGATAAAGAAGAAGAAGAAAGAAGAAGAAGACGAAGAAGAAGAAGAAAGAATAAAGAAGAAGAAGAAGAAGAAGAAGAAGGAAGAAGAAGACGACGACGAAGAAGAAGAAGAGACGAAGAAGAAGAAGAAGAAGAAGAAGATAAAGAAGAAGAAAAAGAAGAAGAAGAAGAAGAAGAAGACGACGAAGAAGAAGAATAATGGTGCTCACCTGGTGAACTGGGGGAACAGCACCACATACATGAGGTCTGAGCACATGACGTACAGCCCGTAGATGCTCTGGACACTGAGAGCGATGGCCGTGCTAGCCGCGCCCACAGCAACGATGCCCGCCCGCAGAACCCAGATGATCTCACTGTCCGAAGCCTGGCAACAGAGGGACACAGAGTTTCCTGGTTGACACTTGTCAAAGGGTTAATCTCATGACGTCATAACTCTTTCAACCATTCATTTTGTGAACTACACGCAACAGAGGTACACAGAGTTTTCTGAAGAATTACCAAATGACCGTTGTTGTAAAAGGGTTAAACTCATTACGTCATACTCTTTTTTTTCCCAACTTTTCATTTTGTTAACTATACGCAACAGAGGTACACAGAGTTTTCTGAATTGCCAATTGACAGTTGTAGTAAAAGGGTTACTATCTTATCTTTACCTCATACTTTTTTTTCAACTTTTCATTTTGTGAATTATGCAACAGAGGTGCACAGAGTTTTCTGAATAATTGTGACCCAGCACCACGAAAGGGACATTAAGTCGCTGGGTTAGTTTCTCACAACAGGCTTGCAAAGTCAAAAATATATATTTTTTGTCAGTTTTGAGTTATGGGTATTTTTGTGTTCTCTAACATCTTATCTTTTATAGTTATAAAGGATAACCTTTAATATGGTCTATAAATAGTTTTATAAGTGTTTTAAAACGAGTAGGTCAATGCATTTTCTTCAGCTAGACTAGACTTTAGACAGTGTTTTCTCAAAATGACCGGTGCTCACCCAGCCAACTTTAAATGCTCATAACTTTGGAACGGAAACAGATGCAAAAACGGTCCTTGTATCATTACTGTCTATAAGAGGCTGCGCCTAATTAGACGTTAAACCAACCAGAGAGAGAGAGAGAGAGAGAGAGAGAGAGAGAGAGAGAGAGAGAGAGAGAGAGAGAGAGAGAGATTAAAAAGAAAAAATAATTGTCTGGAGTTTTCAAATGTATACATTTCTCAGAATGGTCAGTTTGACACTTAATGTCCCTTTCGTGGTGCTGGGTCACAATTGCCAATTGACAGTTGTTGTAAAAGTGTTAAACTCATTACCTTATACCTTTTCAACTTTTCATTGTGTGACCGATGCAACACAGGAACACAAAGTTTTCTGAATAATTACCGACTGACCGTAAAGGGTTAATATAACTACGTCTGACAGTTGAAAAGGGTTAATCTCATTACATCATACTTTTTTTTTCCAACCATTCATTTAGTGAACTATGCAACGAAAGTGCACAGTTGTGCAAGATTCAATATTTTCACGCCGTATTATTCCCTCGAAACTTTCGTTTTGTCAGGGATGAAAAGTAGAACCCTGGTTTTATATTATATCCTCGATTTTCCGATTCATTCAATCATTTGGAAATCGGGAAAAAAAATCGATGTTGGGAAAATCCTCAACCTTCTCGGGGAAAAAAATTGGAATGTTTATTCCTTCAGAGTTTTCCTGGATTTGAAAATGTCCCGTGACATAATAGTCCTATAAAGAGGAAAACGCTCGTTACGTGACTACAAGATCAAAAATAGCGGTAGAGGGGAGACTACTCAGTCAGCGAACCAAGAAGCTGACCTTGTAGTTGTAGCTTCCCTTTAAGTGGTTTAACCCCAAATGGAGGCGTTCTCTTCGTGTCCCAAAGCGGGGTCAAAAAAGGTAACAGTTTCAAGAAAGGATAATATGGTGTGTTTAAAAAACAAATCTTTTATGAGCTAGTTAGCTTGTTAGTCATCATAGTTACACTATTCAAATTATCATATCAAGCCCGTTACCATTTTTGTTTTATTGTTGGACAACAGCTGCAGCAGTGTAATATGTCTGTGGCCATGTAGCATTACGGGTAGGGCAAAACCCCCAAACAAGGTTCACCTGGCATGAACTGCCAGTACCTTTTAGGATTGACATCATCCTGAACTATTCTGCAATATTATTGTCCTTTATCTTCAAACGTAACCATGGTAAAGAGTTAGGAACACGGATGACTCCACAAGTCATTCCCGCGAGAGCAATGAGCGACACAGCGGGCTCTTTTGATCACCAGGTGGCATAACGCTCGAGTGGGGCTAATCCTCTCTATATTCTTAGTTGGGGATAAAGAAAGAGAGGGAGAGAGAGAGAGGAGTCCCACCCTCTCCTCTCTCTCTCTCTCTCTCTCTCTCTCTCTCTCTCTCTCTCTCTCTCTCTCTCTCTCTCTCTCTCTCTCTCACTACGCCCAACTAAGAAAATCGCGTGATAAGCCCCTAGTGGATTGACTGCCCCCTGGCGGGCAAATAATCGCCATAAGTCGACCATTGGATAATAGACGATTGGAAAAATAACTAGGGGAGAGCACTTCGTGAAAATTAGAGTTGTTTACCTCCATTACTCGGTCAAATACCATAGCAACAATGCAACAATGGTGTCGAAGCTTGAAACCGCAGGATGCGAGTCAGCGACTTGTAAAACTTTTAAAAAAGAAAAATTAGGGGTGGCCAGTGGCCTCAAGCTGATAAAACTTGCAGAAATGTGACGTAAAAATATGAATGACATCATATTTTTTTAGAATGACGCACGGTGTTCTAAGTGCTGTGTGTCTGCTCAAACACACGAGGCGAGAGCTGGGGATCTACCTGATGGTAGAGTAACTTCCCCTGTTTGACCGATTGAATTAGGCAAGATCACTCCCACACACCATGAAATTACTCCCCTTAATTATTTCCGAACAATTCCTATTATCAAACTGTGTTGTGGAACCCGTCTTCAGCTTAGGTAAAGCAGTACTAGCTTGGTTTAACCCTTTCACCGCCAAAGTCGCATTTTAGCACCACAGTGATTTAACACCTATGTCACTAAAAGGCATCAAATTGGGGTCTATTATCCACAGACCCTATTGTCTTAGTTTTGGGAAGTAAGGATAGACCTTTTTTTTATATATGTCACAGAAGAATCCCCAATACTGCAGATGGATTTTGTTCTCTACCCAGGTAAACTTAATGGACATTTTTTGGCTGAAATATGGCTGGCGGTGAAAGGGTTAATCAAGGATCTCGACGTGGTTTTTTTTGGCAAAAACTCATCCGCCAGGGTCCACCTTTAAGAAGGGAAACTCCAGATATAGTAAACCGTTTAAAAGTTTATGTCACCCTACAGAGCAAAGGCACGCGAACTACTGCACGGAGAATGGGTGGAAGATCAAGACAGTCACATCGACCCCCCCCCCCCCCCCCCGACCCCTTCCGACTGCCTACACCCACATGATGATAGAAACTGCCCCCACCCACGTGGTAATAGAAATTGCCCCCGCCCACATGGTAACAGAAATGGCCCCCACTCACATAATAGAAATTGTCCCCACCCACATGATAACATAAATTGACCCCACCCACATGATAATAGAAATTGTCCCCACCCACATGGTATATAACATAAATTGACCCCACCCACATGATAACAGAAATTGACCCCACCCACATGGCAATGATTACCCCCACCCACATGATCATAGAAATTGCTCCCACCCGGTACCCATATGACAATAGAAATTACCCCCAGCCACATGGCAATGATTACCCCCCGGGAACTGGTGGACTGCCAGAGCCTAGCTCGGGGACCTGTCTGGTGGGTGCGGGGCCTACTCACGTTAGGCCTGAATTACCCCCAGCCACATGGCAATGATTACCCCCCGGGAACTGGTGGACTGCCAGAGCCTAGCTCGGGGACCTGTCTGGTGGGTGCGGGGCCTACTCACGTTAGGCCTGAATTACCCCCAGCCACATGGCAATGATTACCCCCCGGGAACTGGTGGACTGCCAGAGCCTAGCTCGGGGACCTGTCTGGTGGGTGCGGGGGGCCTACTCACGTTAGGCCTGAATTACCCCCAGCCACATGGCAATGATTACCCCCCGGGAACTGGTGGACTGCCAGAGCCTAGCTCGGGGACCTGTGTGGTGGATGCGGGGCCTACTCACGTTAGGCCTGAATGACCCCCAGCCACATGGGAACTGGTGGACTGT
>CM065682.1:76782555-76790055 GCA_017654935.2 Phymorhynchus buccinoides
GAAAAACTACCGACCTGTCTCCAACTTGTCTTTCCTCTCTAAGATCATTGAAAAGATTGCACTTCTCCAACTCCAAAATCACCTCGACCGCAACAACCTACTCTATTCCTTGCAGTCTGCCTATCGCACTGGACACAGCACAGAAACCGCTCTGTTGAAGATAGTAAACGATCTTCTGTCTGCTCTTGATGGTGGTCAGGTTTCTCTGCTCTCTCTTCTAGACCTGTCTTCTGCCTTTGATACCATCGATCACTCCACCCTCCTCTCTATACTTCAACATACTTTTGGCATCTCTTCTAATGCACTGACATGGTTTCACTCGTACCTCTCCGGTCGTACTCAAGTTGTCTCTGTCAACGGCTTCTCTTCAAGTTCAGCCGATTTGAAGCATGGAGTTCCCCAGGGATCTGTTCTGGGTCCCATTCTTTTTGTTCTATACACTCAACCTATTTCTGACATTGTGGCCCATCATGACATTTACCATCACTGCTTCTCTGATGACAACCAAATCTACACCTCTGGTGATATCTCTATACTCCCCTCCATCATTGAACGTACACAGCTATGTATTTCTGACATCAAGGCATGGATGACTTACAACAAGCTCCAGCTAAACAACGACAAAACTGAAATGATTTTCATTCTATCAAAAAGGCTCATGTCTACAATCTCTGTCCCTACTTCTGTCCAACTTGGAAACTCTCTCATTCAGACCTCTACTACCGTGCGCAATCTAGGCGTTGTACTGGACCAGACACTCTCTTTTCAAAGTCAAATTTCTTCTGTCTGCCGTGCTTGCTATTTGGAGCTTCGGCGCATCAGTTCTGTACGTCATCTTCTGTCTGAAGAAGCCACCAAAACCCTCATTTCTGCCTTTGTTCTTTCAAGACTTGATTACTGTAATTCTCTCCTTGCTGGCTGCCCACAAAATCTCCTGATTAAATTGCAGAAAGTCCAAAATAATGCTGCTCGCCTCGTCCTGAAATGCCCGAGGACCTCTCATGTTTCTCCTTTGCTTCAATCTCTCCACTGGCTCCCTGTTGAAAAGCGCATAGAGTATAAACTCTCTCTATTATGTTACAAGTCGCTGAATGGTTTGGCCCCATCATATCTCTCTGATCTTCTATCGATTTATACTCCCACTAGACTGCTTCGCTCCTCCTCTGACACTCACGTTCTGCAGATCCCCCGTTTCCGTGCCAGAACTCTTGGCGAACGTTCTTTTTCTTTCCAAGCTCCCTCCTCCTGGAACGGCCTCCCTTCTGCACTCCGAACCTCAAACAGCCTCTCTTCTTTCAAGTCCTCCCTCAAAACAACTCTCTTCAAAACATAATCTTTCTCATCCTCCTCCTGCAAAGGTTATCCGTTGAGTCATGTGTGTGTGTGCGTGTGCGTGCGTGTGTGTGTGTGTTTGTTGTGGTGTGTGTGTTGTGTGTGTGTGTGTGTGTGTGTGTGTGTGTGTGTGTGTGTGTGTGTGTGTGTGTGTGTGTGTGTGTGTGTGTGTTTGACCTTAAGTTCGTGTGAGTGTTTTGTGTGTTGTCCAGCTTTTCATTTTGTTAGTATTGTTTTTATTATGATTGTAAGCGCTTAGGGCTTTTGTTAAGATTAAGCGCCCTAAATATTCATTATTATTATTATTATTATTATATAACACAGACAGACAGATACACAGATATATATATATATATATAACAGACAGACAGATACACAGATAACACAGATACATAGATAACACAGACAGACAGACATGCGATGACATACCCCTCACATGCGAGAATCTGTGTGTGTGTGTGTGTGTGTGTGTGTGTGCGTGTGCGTGTGCGTGTGCGTGCGTGCGTGCGTGCGTGTGCGCGTGCGCGTGTGCATGTGTGTGTGCGCGTGCGTGTGCGTGTGCGCGTGTGTGTGTGTGTCACTGTCGCATCAATTCAATAGTCAGACAGACGTAAAAGTTAAATACGATTTAATGAAGAACACAAAATGAAGTATGAATAACGCCTTTTGACTTGTCTGACGTCCTAATTTTTACGTAGAAGCGCGAATGACGTCAAGCATTGATTGTCATCTTTGTAGGAGCGTGAATGACGTCAAGCATTGATTATCATCACAAAGAAGAAGACAAATGTCAATAAAACACTAGACTAGATCTGTTATGAAGGCATTGAACCTAAAAACGATTGTATCAATGCAGAATAACTTGCAAATAAACACCATTCTGTTCACAGCACAGTTCGTCCAAAATAACTGAGAGATAACTGCTTGCAACCATGACTTTGAAGTTCGATGATCAGAATCAGAATCAATGTTTATTGTCGCAGGAGAATGGACCGGTGTGGCGGTGTATTTTTACCTCTATGAGATAAGTAGTCCTAGCCGGAAGTAGTCCTAGCGAAGCCAATCAGAATCGTTTGTTTGTCCGCCATTGTGAATTTTACGAAACTAAGTGCATGGAATTGTACATCGATTTCTCGGCAAATATGTAGATTTACACCCTCCTGCTCTATTTCTTGGTTCTTTCCGTGGTTAAGGATAGGGTTAGGGTTAGGGTTAGGGTTAGGGATAGGGTTAGGGTTAGTTGGGTACAGTTCGCATGCGAGAGGTAGATATTTAATGACAGGTACTTATTTATCACAACACCGGTTAGGCAGAAAGATAGTAGATGACGATAAACAAAAAGGGCAAGAGTCAAAGACAGCGAGATTAGAGGAAGTTACAAGCACAGAACTTCCAGAAGGTGGGGGAACTATTCGTGGGAAAGACCACCCACCCCCCCCCCCCTCCCCTCCCCCCCCCCCCCGGTATCCCCACGGGGGTCTTGACTTGAGTAAATTGGTGCTACAGGCAGAATGATGTGCTTGTGACATTTCCGCTGACAGCCGGATGTGGGAGGATGCCGGGAAATAGGACCACGCTCATTATAAGGCCCTGTAGCCACGACTACGAATTAGACCGCCAACACGGGGAATATTAGGTAAGAGAGAAAAATAGAGATTTAACGCCTTCTGGGCCAAAGGGCCATTTCGGGCACTTGAAATTAAAAAAAATCCTGGGAATATTAGGTATTTAGGTATTAGGTACTTTATAGTCACTGAGGCGTCTCTGTGAAATTCGGGTTGCTCCCACCTGGAGAGCGCGTCGCAGCCAGAGGCGCGCCACCCAATTTTTTGTTTTGTTTTTGCATGCGATTTTTGTGTGACTGATGAGGAAGGAAAGGTGTGTGCGTGTACATTTTGACCAAATGACAACTTTTTCGTTGCCACTGGGTTTAGCGTGTGCTAAGTGCATGGGCACACGGGACCTCGGTTTATCGTCTCATCCGAAAGACTCCACGTTCAGACCGTAAGGCCTAGTGCAAAGTGAGAGGGAAAATCCCCTGTACCCAGGTTCGAACTCGCGTTTACTTGACACGAAGTGAACGCGCTACCACTGTGCCACTCTACACACTCCCAAGCTATTGGCTGTTTAGCCTAATTTCACATACTAATCCCCGTTTTGACTGTCTAAGACGCGCTCACGACAACAGGGCCAAGTGCACTGTTCAACACTCCATTTACCTCTTCTTTGTTCTCTTTCTTGTTGAGATTAGTTTGTTCAAGATGTACTGTATAGTCGGTTTTCTTTTTTAAAATTTGACCTTGTATAGGATGTTCATGCACGTGCGCACGCACACACACGCGCACACACGAGCCCGCGCACGCGCGCGCACACACACACACACACACACACACACACACACACACACACACACACACAGGCCAACTCAACTCGCACACATGCGCGCGTAAGTACAAGTACACAAGCAAGCGCACGCGAGATACGTTACACATATAATACACACGCATACTCTCGCTCGCACCTGTGCATATGCATGTGCATATTGGGGCATACACTCGCTCATACAGAGAGAGAGAGAGAGGGGGGGGAGAGAGAGAGAGAGAGAGAGAGAGAGAGAGAGAGAGAGAGAGAGAGAGAGAGAGAGAGTGAGACAAACAGAGTAAAATAGAGAGACAGACAGAAAGACACAGAGAGAGAAAGAGAGATTCACATATATACACACACACACACACACACACACACAGACAGATACAAAGAGACAGAGCAACAGAGACAGACAGAGTGAGAGTCACAAATACAGAGACAGACGCAGACACACAGAGAGACACGTATTTGTCACAATACACGTTGCCAGTTTTCGCCCTTTTCCCCATGGCAACACAGTGATATGCAAAGTCACATCGTTACCAGCGTATCACTCTGTTTCCATTTGGAAAGTGCGAAAAAATAGCAACATGCATTTTGTTTACCATAACGATCGCCCCCATCCCCACCCCCACCCCCACAGTAGCTTTTCTCAGCTCCTTTCAGTTCATGCCTTTTGTTAACACTCATCACCAGCATAAACCAATTTAAAGTGTTTTATCCATTAGGCTTACATTGCTTTATAGTGGCATACCACTTGTAAGGTCTTTTCCTATCCCTAACCCCAATCAACGATAAGAATATTTTGCCTCTGTTAAAAGAAATAACTTGAAACAAATAGCTCTCTGTGGAAAACTGAAAGGAGCTAGAATGAGGGGAATTAGTGTACTGTGGGTACCCCCAACTGACCAGTCCCACAGCAATACAGATGAGCTGGACCACATCCGTGTAGGCCACTGACCACAGTCCCCCCAGAAAGGTGTACACTATAGCGATGACCGCTGACAGCACGATGGACACTGTAGTGTCCAACTCCATGATGATCGAGATGGTGGACCCTGCAATGATACCAACAAGTGAATTCTGGATCCTTACAATGATACCAACAAGACTGGTGAAGTCTGGATCCTTGCAGTGATACCAACAAATGAAGTCTGGATCCTGCAATGATACCAACAAGTGAATTCTGGATCCTTACAATGATACCAACAAGTCAAGTCTGGATCCATGCAATGATACCAACAAATGAAGTCTGGATCCTGCAATGATACCAACAAGTGAATTCTGGATCCTTACAATGATACCAACAAGTCAAGTCTGGATCCATGCAATGATACCAACAAATGAAGTCTGGATCCTGCAATGATACCAACAAGTGAAGTCTGGATCCTTGCAATGATACCAACAAGTGAAGTCTGGATCCTTGCAACAACAAGTGAAGTCTGGATCCTGCAATGATGCCAACAAGTGAAGTCTGGACCTTACAACAATACCAACAAGTCAAGTCCTTGGTTCTAAGCATGTAATACATAACTAGTACTCTAAATGAACATTGATACGCAGGAACATCGCCAACAGAAACAGCAACGATTAACAGTAATAATTATAGCAACGACATACTGACAGACAGACAAATAGACGTCCAAGCAAATAGACAAGCAGACAGACAGACAGACAGACAGATAGTCGAAATCACCTAGAGCGGAGAGAACAGCGGCAGTCCAGAAGACGTCCCCCATGAACTGAGGCACGCACATCAGCGCCCCCACGCGGGTGCCGTATTTCTCCTGGAAGGGGTCGAACATGGTGACGTAGCCAGCTCGCCGCATTTTTGGGGCATATAGCACGCCGCCTGCGTAACATAAAATCATAGGTATAGTTACACGTACTCATACACACGCACTCATATCCACATACATACACACGCACACACACACACACACACACACACACACATACACACGCGCGCACTCACGCACACATACTAAAAATTGATTTAAAAAAAGAGTCTAATATCACCATTGTGTGAACAGACTTTAAATTAAATCAATCTGCGTAACATAAAAGGAAGCACTAACTAAGGCATCATTTAATTTACAATAATGTCTGTATTGTTAAAACATTCGGGACTTTCCTGGTGTTGCACTTGCCTCCGGGCATTGCCTCCAGAATCGCCCCCACCATCTTTATATATACTAGTGTCCCATGTGTGTCTGTTCCAGACCGGAGGACGTTAAGCAGACTTTCATCAGGCATCATTTAGACCAAATGGTATTAGGTATTGGGTCCTTTAATGTAGTCACAGAGGCGTCTCTGTGAAATTCGGGTTGCTTCCCACCTGGAGAGCGCGTCGCAGCCAGAGGCACGCCACCCAATTTTATTTTATTTCATTTTTTTGCATGAGATTGTTGTGTGACTGATGAGGAAAGAAAGGGAGGGGGTGGGGTGGGGTGGTGGTGGATAAATTTGGACCAAATGACAACTGTTTCGTTGCCACTGGGTTGCATGGGCAAAACGGGACCTGGGTTTTTCGCCTCATCCGAAAGACTCCACGTTTAGACTGTAATGCCTAGTGCAAAGTGAGAGGAAAAAAACCCTGTACCCAGGTTCGAACTCGGGTTTACTTGACACGAGGAGAACGCGCTACCTCTGTGCCACTCTACACCCTGGGCAGTAATCAAAGTTAATAGTGTGCTCTGGAACAACTCCTCAATAAACACCCCTGTGCAGTTTTCTTCTGCAAAATACCTTAATTAAAACAACAACAACGCCTTGGCTAAAACATTATGCCAGACCAATTGACATAGGCTAGAAAACACACCGAGGCTACATCAAAATGTTGCCATGCTATGCACAGTTATGCGGGGATTGTCTTTAGCCATGACAAGCTCCTAGCATAACGTCATCGGTCTCCAAAATCGCCCGAAGACGGAGTATGGCTGCCCACGTGGCGCGGGGTAATAAAAAAAAAGGTCGCGCGCGTAATGTTCTCAACCCACCAATGAACATGCCAGTGTATTAACCAATCAGATTCATTGTAACAACCCACCAATGAACATGCCAGTACAGTAACCAATCAGATTCATTGCATCAACCCACCAATGTACATGCCAGTGTATTAACCAATCAGATTCATTGTATCAACCCACCAATGAACATACCCGTACAGTAACCAATGCGATTCATTGTATCAACCCACCAATGGACATGCTAGTGTATTAACCAATCAGATTCATTGCATCAACCCACCATTGAGAATGCCAGTACAGTAACCAATCAGATTAATTGCATCAACTCACCAATGAACATGCCCGTGCAGTAGCTAATCAGATTCATTGTATAAACTCACCAATGAACATGCCAGAGTAATAACCAATCAGATTCATTGTATCAACCCACCAATGAACATACCAGTGCAGTAACCAATCAGATTCATTGTATCAACCCACCAATGAACATGCTAGTATATTAACCAATCAGATTCATTGCATCAACCCACCAATGAACATGCCAGTGCAGTAGCCAATCATATTTATTGTATCAACTCACCAATGAACATACCGGTGTATTAACCAATCAGATTCATTGTATCAACTCACCAATGAACATACAAGTGCAGTAGCCAATCAGATTCATTGTATCAACTCACCAATGAACATGCCCGTACAGTAACCAATCAGATTCATTGTATCAACTCACCAATGAACATGCCAGTACAGCAACCAATCAGATTCATTGTATCAACTCACCAATGAACATGCCAGTACAGCAACCAATCAGATTCATTGTATCAACTCACCAATG
>CM065682.1:76800055-76820055 GCA_017654935.2 Phymorhynchus buccinoides
TGTGTGTGTGTGCGCGCGCGCGCGCGCGCGCGCGCGCGCGTGTGTGTGTGCATGTGTTCTGCATGAAGTGTATGTGACTTTTTCAGATGTCATTTTACTGCCGTGTGTGAGTGGACGTGTACACATACCGGTAACTATGTATGTAATTGCATGTCAGCATATTTGTACGCCATATAATTACACACGCATTTTCAACCATATATTGTGGACACTGTAAAAACGCCACATGTTCTTGTCAAAATGTGACCGGCGTATATATTTATATATATATCACTAGCCTTTTTTTTTTTTTACTGATTATGATCATCATCGTCATCGTTGTTGTCGTCGTCGTCGTTATCGTAAACGTGATTATTTGTTAATGTGAAGAAGGGATATGTCTGTTTTCACAAGGAATGCTGTAATGGCTGACCCGTCAACGTCATCATCATACTCATACTCCTCCTCATCATCAACATTGTGGTCATCATCATCATCATCATCATCGTCGACATCCTACTCCTCATTCTTGTCATCATCATCAGCATCATCATCATCATCATCATCATCATCATCATCATCATCATCATCATCATCATCACCACCATCCTCCTCCTCCTCCTCCTTATCCTTCTTGTCATCATCATCATCATCATCATCATCTCATCATCGTCATCGTCATCATCACCCTCCTCCTCCTCCTCCTCTTCCTCCTCCTCATCATCATCAGCATAATCATCGTCATCATCATCATCACCGTCATCATCATTATCATCATCATCATCGACATCCTCCTTCTCCTTCTTGTCATCATCATCATCGTCATCTCACCTCCTCCTCTTCCTCCTCCTCCTCATCAGCATCGTCATCATAATCATCATCATCATCACCCTCCTCCTCCTCCTCATCATCATCACCATCCTCCTCCTCCTCCTCCTCCTCCTCATCATCATCATCACCATCGTAATCATCATCATCGTCATCATCATCACCATCCTCCTCCTCCTCCTCCTCCTCATCGTCGTCATCACCATCCTCCTCCTCCTCCTCGTCATCATCACCATCATCATCATCATCATCATCATCATCACCATCCTCCTCCTCCTCCTCCTCAGCATCACCATCATCATCATCACCATCATCCTCCTCCTCACCATCCTCCTCCTCCTCCTCACCATCCTCCTCCTCCTCCTCATCATCATCACCATCCTCCTCCTCCTCCTCTTCATCATCGTCATCATCATCATCATCGCCATGATGATGATCATCATCATCATCACCATCCTCCTCCTCCTCATCATCGTCATCATCGTCGTCGTCATCATCCTTACCAGTGAGAGTGAAGAAGGAGACGACGAGCCCCATGTTCCTGTTAGCCAGGAACACCTGGGTGGCTGACCCGCAGCGCGCAGACTTCCGTCCCGCCCAGATGCCCACCGCCAGAATGATGACGTAGAACACAATTATGGAGATCACGCCCGGAATGTCCACCGCCATCTTGGTTTATGTTATTCTCTTCCTCCTTCTGTTGTTTCTTGTTGTTGGGGCTGGAAATGAGATAGATCAAATCAAATCAAATTATAAAAACCTTTCAGGGATAAAAGGGGTGAAGAAAAAGGTACCTGGGATCCTGAATATAACTAATTTTATTACTTACTCTAGGCCTAGCATTAGGCTGGGTTCACATTAGACGCGTAAGTTCCGTACGGAAAACCCTAAATAAATGGAATAAAGATGGATAAACGTTTACGCATATAGGGGTATTTCGGACACATGCGCAAATCGTTGTCCTTTGTTTCACTTATTTACGGATTGCGCACGGGTTTTCGCATGGAATATCCGCTTATGTGTGTACACGGCCTTATTCTTGACTGTTGTTTATGAAAAGGATCTCGTGTGAAGTTGTCTTGACAAAAGTCCTGAAACTAAAAGTTCCCTTTGGAACAGCTGTGTATGACGTTATAAGGGCTAGGTCCAATTTATAGCCTTACACTGATGACTGAAGAAAGTTCTTCTTTAAGGACACACACACACACACACACACACACACACACACACACACACACACTAGACGCAGAAATCTCATGGGCTTATTTTTTTCCCTTTTTTCTTTTAGTTATTTACGGCGCATGAGGTTTCCGCGTCTAATATGTATGCGCCCTAAGGGTAAAAAGACCAACCAAAAAAAGAAGAAATGTTCTCAAAACCAGTTCACATTTTTCACTCTTTCGCCATGGCAATCCAGTGATTTGCAAGTGGGTTTACGACTGGCATATCACCGTGTTGCCATGGGGAAAGAATGCAAAGTGTTAACGTGTATTGAGACGAGGTGAGAAGGAGATAAAAAGAGAGAAATAAAAAAAATGGAAAGTGGAAAGACACACAGCCACCACCCTGACAAAAAGGGAGGGACAGATAGGAAGACAAAAATAAATAAATCAACATTGAAAAACAACAAATTCACCTTACCCCTAACACAAAAACAGCAACGGAGACGGCACACGATATCATAACAAAAATCCAAAAATAATAAATCAGAAGCACTAATATATGTTTTCTTCTTCTTCTACTTCTTTTTCTTCTTCTTTTTCTTCTTCTTCTTGTTCTTTTTCTTCTTCTTGTTCTTGTTCTTCTTTTTCTTCTTATTCTTCTTTTTCTTCTACTTCTTCTTCTTCTTCTTTTTCTTCTTTTTGTCTTCTTCTTCTTTTTCTTCTTCTTGTTTTTCTTCTTCTTCTTCTTCTTCTTCTTCTTCTTCTTCTATGATCGCTCAGACAGCTACGTGCCAAATGATATAGATGCGTCATGCTGCCATTATATGCCTAACTAAAAAAACCACGTTATTACCAGCATGTCCGTCTTCGGCCGGAGAAAATCTTTGTAAGAATTTCTCTTTTTTTTTTCAAAGACAAAAAAAAGACAGGAGAATGGACCAGTTATAAGGCAGAAAGACAGCGGATGAACAGTAAGCAAAAGGGAAAAGGCAGAGTCAAAAAAGAGTGATAGATTAAAAGGAAATTACAAGCGCAGAACTTCCAGAAGGTGGGGGCAAACTATTGGTTTAAACGAATTCTTATTGAAAATCAATATATTAGCAGCAACACAAACAAATGCAAAATGAGCACAACAAGTTTACGATAATACAAGATAAAAATTATAGCCCCGTCGACAACAAAGCCCATGTCAGGGCTGTCACCACGTTAAATCTCACCAAAAGGGATAAAAACACAAGGTAAAAACAAAATCAGAGAGAAAATACTGATAGTTTCAAATGAAAGACATCAAAGCCACTTACTCCTCCCCGTGGGGATACCAGGGGGGAGTCTTTGGTATAAATAGTTCCCCCACCTTCTGTGCTTGTAACTTCCTCTAATCTCTCACTCTCTTTGACTCTGCCTTTTCCCCTTTGCTTGCTGACCTCTACTATCTTTCTGCCTTTACCGGGTCCATTCTTCTATCCTTTTTGTTTTCTTCAAGAAAAGCTGTGAAAAAGATGTTCCTCCAGCCGAAGTCGGACACGCTGGGCCTAATTTTTTTATTTTTACCTAGGCGCATAACGGCAGCATGACGCATCTGCGCTCATAATTGACAGGGGAAACTGTCTGAGCGATCGAAGAAGAAGAAGAAGAAGAAGAAAGTCACTTACCACAGGACCGCAGGGGGAGACCCGACCACACACCCTCACGCACATAACCGACACATGGCCAATACAACAATGCACAATGCACTTTAGTATTATAGTGCAGCAATCACGGAACCCCCACCCCCCACCCCCTGTCATAATCATTGTCTGCCAGCGTCACGCGCACGCTCGCTCGCTCGCACTGCACACACACACACACACGCACGCACGCACGCACACGCACACACACACACACACACACACACGCACGCACGCACGCACGCACGCACGCACGCACACGCACGCACGCACGCACGCACACGCACACGCACGCACACACACACACGCACACACACACACACACACACACACACACACACACACACACACATACACACACACACACACACACACACACTGTGTTTGAAAAACTCCACTGCTTCAGTGTGTGTGTGTGTCTATGCATACGCGCGCGTCCGTTCGTGTGTGTATGTGTATGTGTGCGCGCATGCGTGCGTGCGTGCGTGTGTATGACAGAGACAGAGATTTGCAGAAAGCGTGAACGCGTTACATATAATAAACTTCATTATCGATCAAACTTTACACACACACACACACACACACACACACACACACACACACACACACACACGAACGCACGCGCGCATATACATAAAAACACACACGCGCGCGCTCTCTCAAAATAACTTCACTGTTCTCTAATGTCCAAAGCGGAGCGCGCGACACGAGCACAGTAAACAAGGTCGTCACTGGGCATAAAGCCTGCGTCACACAAGCGACCGCGAATTACATGCACATGCTTTTCACTCCCGTTCCTGCTTTTGCGACAATCATCTAGCGCTCCACCTCTGGGAAGAAGCGACAAAGCTAAACTGGTTCAGCTGGCTCATAATCCGTCAGGTTTGCGAGTGCGCGGGTTCGAACCCAGCTCGGTTCACAGTGATGTGTCCTTGGGAAAGGCACTTTACTCCTATTTTCCTCACTCCAGCCCCGGTGTAAATGGGTACCTGACGTCAGTTGGGGAAAAAAAGTCCTTCGGGTGAGACTTTTCAAAAACCGAGGTCCCGTGTGCGAACGCATGCACAGGATCTTGCGCGCACGTTAAAGCCCATCCCACTATTCGGTACGAGTAGGCCGTGTGTGCGCCGGTGGGATGGATGACACGAATTCACATAGCACGCATCATGTACGCTATTAAAACCCTTTCATCGCCAAAGTCGCATTTTAGCACCACGGTGATTTAACACCAATGTCACTAAAAGGCATCAAATCGGGGTCTATTATCCAAAGACCCTATTGTCTTAGTTTTGGTAAGTAAGGATAGACCTTGTTTTATATAGGTCACAGAAGAATCCCCAATACTACAGATGGATTTTGTTCTCTACCAAGGTAATTTTTCGGCTGAAATATGGCTGGCGGTGAAAGGGTTAATGGTTGAATGAAGACCGGTGAGCGCGGGGCAGGATAAACATCCCCAACTGGAAGAAGAAGAAGAAGAAGAATGCAGTCAACGGAGAGGCGATTGCCAGACTGCAACTAGTTTGTTCAAGTTGCTGCATGGTGTGATGGGGAAGACGGGGTAAAAAGCACATGGGCGGGTAAGAAGCCCACCCCAATTATCTCATGAAATGAAGCAAATTTCAGTCTCATTTTGCCCATGAGACGAGCGTTAATGTCTAGCATTCGTCTCATGGGCAAAATTGACTGAAATGTTCTTTATTTCATGAGATAATTGAGGTGGGCTTCTTACCCGCCCATGCGCTTTTTACCCCGTCTTCCCCTAATAAAGGCAACAGGAGCATAATTATGTATCCTTGGTTGGCACGTCTGAACACGGTCGCGGCGACACCGTAGCATTAAAATCCTACAACTCATTCTACCCCGTTTACGAGTATAATACTCGTAAACTCACGCCAACCATATCTGCCCGTTTACGAGTTAACTCGTAATACAAACCCATCTTCAAACTGAAGCGTCTAGCTTGGTTCTCATCCTCAAATTGTTCACTTTGGTAGCTTTAGTCTGTACAGACGCTTCCTTTCCGGTCATGCTTAGATTTTATCGATTTTGGAGCAGATATTTCATATTTTTACTGATTGTTTTCGATGGATGGGTTGATACCTATTATGTCTGAGTAATGAAACGGCAATTGTATCGATTTTTTTTAGCGAATCTAGATGAAGTAGAAAGCTCTACTTTCAATTATTTCATAAAGAACAAATAGCTTCTATATTACTGTTTTGTGTGTGTAAAAGAGTTATTTTTAGAACTACAGGCCGTACTTTAAATTCATGAAACTTTGTAATCTTTTAAAACACATATTTGACAATAACACTTTAAAATCGTAAAGCAATACGGTGAATTGTTTCAAAGTTATAGCAATTTTTCTAAACATTTTTATAGTTATGCTCAGAGCTCTCCGCACAGCTGGGCCAGGGAAGACAAATGCGGCTGCACGGATGGGGTAGAATGAGTCGATTGACCACGTCTGTGAGAATATGATGAAATCCTTTCGTTTCGTCCGGTATATAATATATTCATGTATAATACATATGTGACCCAGCACCACGAAAGGGACATTAAGTCGCTGGGCTAGTTTCTCACAAACTGGCTTGCAAAGTCAAAAATCTCATTTTGGGGGGTCAATTCTGAGTTATGGGTAATTTAGTGTTCTCTAGCATCTTATCTTTCAATATTTATAAAGGACAATCTTTAATGTGGTTTCTAAATGGTCTTATAAGTGCATTAAAATGAGTAGGTCAATGCGTTTTCTTCAGCTAGATTGTAGACTGTGTTTTCTCAACATGACCAACACTCACCCTACTAACTTTAAATGCTCATAACTCTGGAATGGAAAAAGATATAAGAATGGTTCTTGTATCATTAGAAAGAGAACTGTCTGAAGTTTTCAAATGTATAACTTTCTCAGAATGGTCAGTTTGACACTTAATGTCCCTTTCGTGGTGCTGGGTCACATAATGTTCCCATGTAGTTGTTCACACGTTGTTGTTGTTGTTGCTATTGCCTGTCTGTCGTTTCCGACAATGACTGCCAGATAGCAGAGGGGGCAGCTGCTATTCCAGCGGGCTGGGCTAAAACTTGTTTACGGCGGAGAAGCCTTGCCCAGGGAACATTCCCACTCTCTCGGCCAAAGGGATTTGAGGACATCTGGTTCTGGGGGAAGGTCCCCAAAGACCAACCAATCCCTTTGGGTGCAGCACCAGAGCTGGTGCATATGCCTTTTCCCTAGTTAGAGAGTCAAGGTCTTCCACGAAAGACTAAGCTGTACCATGATATTCCAACTCTGTAGGAGATCATGTATAGCACAGCTCTCATTTACTATTGGCCCTTTCTAACCTGTACCATGATATTGCAAGACTGTAGAGAATCATATAATAATAATAATAATAATAATAATAATAATAATAATGGGAATTTATATAGCGCTCTTTCTCACATGAGCTCAGTGCGCTTTACAGTGATAACAAGAACATTAAAGGCAAACAAATAATTAATCATTAGAAAGTAAAATAAGCACGATGCTTGCACGCAACGTTCTCTTACTTCCTTACACACACACACATACACACACACACACACACACATGCATGCGCGCACACACACACACTCACACACACAATTAATTATACAAGAGTAAAATAGTTACAATATGAACATTCAAGTTTGAATACAATACTGCAACTTGAAACAAAATCATACTGCCATCGACATACCAATTACATGACTAATTATAATAGACAAATTTGGCAAAAACAAAAATACCCTTCTACCTCATTTACAAGCATTTAAAGTTTACAAGACATAGACATTCTACATACAAAATACGAATCATAAAATAATTGTAAATACATGTTTTACAAGATTTCTGCAATAAAACGGACCCCCCCCCCCCCCTCACACACACCTCACACACAAACACTAATCAATCATAATATGTCCTAAACAAGTGAGTTTTAAGGGCAGAGCGAAAGGCGGAGATAGAGTCAGATGAGCGGACATGTTGTGGGAGGGAATTCCATAAGTGAGGTGCTAAATAGTAGAAGGATCGTTCACCAAACGATTTCGTGTGGACCCGAGGAACCTTGAGTGTGCAGCAGTCAGAGGAAGAACGTAGGGAGCGAGCAGGTGTGTAGACAGTTACTAGTTCGGAGAGATAGACGGGACCAGAGGAGTGAACAGCACCGAAACAAAGGCAAGCTATTTTATACTTAATTCTAGCCTCTACTGGAAGCCAGTGCAAGTTACGAAGATGAGATGTTATATGATCAGAACGTGGAATCTTGAGAGTGAGGCATGCTGCACTGTTTTGAAGTTTTTGAACACGTTGCAGGAGATACTGAGGACAGCCACAGAGAAGAGAGTTGCAATAGTCAATGCGGGAAAGAATAAAGGCAGAAATAAGAGTTTTCGTGGCTGCAACAGACAGAAATAGTACAACTCTCATTTACTACCCTCTTTAAGCTGTACCATGATATTCCAAGACTAGAAAATCATATATAGCAGACAGCTCTCATTTACTATTGGCCCTTTCTACAGGCTAATGTCAAAAGCCATTTCATATAAGGAAAGCGACAACCACGTGCCATTCTTATTAATTATATGTCAGGGGAAAAAAAGAAGCAAAAAAGAAACGGGATAATGGAGGAGCGGGTATAACTAACATCACACATACCGACCTCCATAATGACAGCGTGTTGAGTTAAAATAAAACAAGAGGCAAAACCTTCAAGGCTCACTCATTCAAACATGATTACTTGTGGCGGTGCCATAGCCGATGAGGTTTAACCGAGGCGTGGTCACCGCTACAGCTATCTGTATTAATTAAAAAAATCGGGACTTTACTGGTTTCGTACTGCCTCCGGGCATTGCCTCCAGTATTGTTCCCACCATATTTGTATTTACAAATGTCCCATATGTGTCTGATTCAGACCAAGAGGACGTAAAACACCATTTTCGTCGTCAAGGGTCACTCGAACAGGAACATGTGGGACAACAACAAACAAAGATTGAGGGGGGTGTCTAAAGTACAAGATTGCCAATACCTTTTTAAAGTACAAATGAAACTATGATTAATGGATACAACTAAAAAAAAAAAAAGTGCCCGTGCCGAGAATCGGACCCGGAACCATTGGCATGACAGACAGACACTCTACCAATGAGCTATCCAGCCTTTCAGTGTTGATGCGTTTTTTTTAACTCACGTTGCCTGTTGAATACTCTCTAACCCACTAATCTAAAATGCTATCTGTTTGTTATCTGTGTACAGTGTTGTTTTAAGTATTTAATTATTCAAATCATTATTGTTTGAAAGCTTGCACAGCCATCTATATGTGTGCAAAGTTTGAACAATGTACGCCTTCTATTTCCCGAGAAAATGCCAACGTTAAAGTTTGGAGATTAGACCACGGACGCAAACACACATACACACACACACACACACACACACACACACACACACACACATACACACACACACACACACACACACACACACACACACACACACACACACACATACTAACACACACACACACACACACACATACTAACACACACACACACACACACACATACTAACACACACACACACACACACACACACACACACACACACACACACACACACACACACACACACACACACGAACAACTATCATACTATAGACTCACCTCTGAGCCAAAACTGTAACCCACTAGTTTGGATCCCATAGATTTTAACTCTTCGAGCACCAAGTATTGTTCGACGTTCCTGGTTGTCCGTTGCATCTCAACCGACAAGAGGGGAAGTAACGATGTTTTTCTTCTTCCAGAGTGCGCACGCATTGCTTTATTTAACAGCAGAAACAGTGACAACAGCTCTAAAAGCAGACAAACACATGGCAGGGTGATCGGCAGTGAATGTCTTTGCGTTTTGGTGGGAGTGTAGAGTGATGTCTTGGGCAATTTTGACATATATATATATATATATATATATATATATATATATATATATATATATATATATATATATATATATATATATATATATATATATATATATATTATATTCGCACATGGTGCTAGAAGAGTTAATTTTTATCATTTTCAGTGGGAGATGGGGTTGGTGGGTGTTGTAAAAAAACAGCTGAGTGTGTGACCTGTGTGATCCCATGACCATTATGCTGTTGTTGTTATTAATAATAATAGTAATGATAACAAAAATAAAACCCACCTAGAACGTTAATAAAAGAATCGCACGCGCCACACACGTGGACGCGAAGTAGGACGGTTTCAAATGCATGCATACGTACACCGCGCGCAAAACCCACACGCGCGGGCACGCGCGCACACGCACAGACACACACAGAGACACAGACACAGACACACACACACACACACACACACACACACACACACACACACACACACACACACACACACACACACACACACACACACACACACACACACACACACACACACACACACACACACACACACACACACACACACACACACACACACACACACACACACACACACACACATGCATATTAAAAAAATCCACGGCAAAAGCAGATATTTCCCTTGCCTTCCCCTCCTTTGCCATCCCTTGCCTACCTTTTTCCAACCCTTGCCTACCTCTTTCCAGCCCTTGCCTACCTCTTTCCAACCCTTGCCTACCTCTTTCCAACCCTTGCCTATCCATTGCCGACCCCTTACCATCTCTTGCCTACCCCTTGTCATCCCTTGCCTACCCCTTGCCATCCCTTGCCTACCCCTTGCCACTCATCGCCTACCCCGGGCGGGGCGGCTTACCCCTTGCCATTCTTTGCCTACCCCTTGCCCACCCCTTGCCATCCCTTGCCTACCAATTGTCTTCCCCTTGCCATCCCTTGCCTACCACTTGCCATCCCTTGCCCACCCCTTGCCTACCAATTGTCTTCCCCTTGCCATCCCTTGCCTACCACTTGCCATCCCTTGCCCACCCCTTGCCTACCAATTGTCTTCCCCTTGCCATCCCTTGCCTACCACTTTCCATCCCTTGCCTACCAATTGTCTTCCCCTTGCCATCCCTTGCCTACCCCTTGCCTACCAATTGTCTTCCCCTTGCCATCCCTTGCCTACCACTTGCCATCGCTTGCATTCCCTTGCTTACCCCTAATATTATTAAGAACATATAGGACGCCTAATCAGGTTATAATCAAAACTTATATGTTTCCTAAGTAACTACTAATCCTTCCCTTCATGACCTGATGTGTGCTTGTCTGGTTGTGAATGTCTGCCCTTGTGCGCGTGCTTGTCTGTGCGAGCGTGTGCGCGAGCATATGTGTGCATGTGCGTGCGTGTGCACATGCATGTGTGAGCATGTGTATGTGTAGTTGTGTCTCTGTATGTCTGACTCTGTGTGGGTCCCCCCCCCTCCTTATGCTGCATGTTAAATATGATTATATGTTATGTTATATGCGTTTATTATATTGTAATGTTGTAAACGCCTAGGGCATTAACTTGATTATGCGTCCTAAATGTTCTTAATAATAATAATAATAATAATAATAATAATAATAATAAACAACCAAATAATACAGCAGTGGCAATTATTGTTTTGCGGTATGGCCAGCAAGTCAGTGATTAACTTCTTGTCCTTTTCAGACTGGCCAGTTAAAAAAATAGCAGATGTTTGTTGATACTTTTATCTGATTCACTTCTGCTGTTGGCAATATTTGGTTCAACGCTTCAGAGTACAAGAGCAAGCACATTCTGAGAAATTAATTTGATCATCATTTGACAATAGGCGGCAAGTTTTGATAGCCGATACGGAGTAGTTGAAACCGAACACTATGAGAACATGGATTAGTAACCCAATGGTGTCACTCACATTGTTTTATTTGTTAATTTATGAATGTGTGAGTGCAGTCATATTAAAAATAAAGTCTGTTTTATGTTTTATTTGTTGCTTTGTGAATATGTGAGTGCAGCTAGAATCATTTTAGACGATTTCATAGTGAATTTCAATGCTTTTATTAATGTTTTTGTTCTCAGCTGCACTTAACAAACAAAATGTTAGTCAATTGGAGTATCAACAGTTTTGGATCGAGTTGATCTTTGACGATTTCATAGTGAATTTCAATGCTTTTATTAATGTTTTTGTTCTCAGCTGCACTTAACAAACAAAATGTTATAAATTGGAGTATCAACAGTTTCGGATCGAGTTGATCTTTGATTAACTGAATTTATTGTTGGTGCCTTAGTGTCTGTTGTACGTTAGGGTTAGGGTTAGGGTGACCTGGTAACAAAGGTGAATGTCCAACAGTAACTGGACATTTGAAATTCGTGATTTCAATAATAATAATAATAATAATAATAATAATGGGAATTTATATAGCGCTCTTTCTCACATGAGCTCAGTGCGCTTTACATTGATAACAAGAACATTAAAGGCAAACAAGTGATGAATCATTAGAAATTAAAATAAACATCATGATTGCACACAACGTTCTCTTACTTCCTCACACACACACACACACACACACACACACACACACACACACACACACACACACACACACACGCACGCACGCACGCACACACACACACACACACACACACACACACACACACACACACACACACACAAACACACACACGCGTACGTGTGCGCACACATACATACACACGCACGTACGCACGCCTGTATGCATGCAGGCACACACACATACATGCACAAACACACACACACATGAACGCACACACGCACACATACACACACATTATACAAGAGTAAAATAGTTACAATATGGAAATTCTAAGAAGAAACATAGACCACAAAAGTCATTCACATTCTCAATCAAGTTTGAATACAATACTGCAACATCAAATAAAATCATACTGCCATCGACATACCAATTACATGACTAATTGTAATTTAATAGAAAATTTTTGCAAGAACAAAAATACCCGTCTACCTCATTTACAAGCATTTAAAGTTTACAAGACGTAGACATTCTACATACAAGCGCAGACATGAGCGCAGATGCGTCATGCTGCCGTTATGCGCCTAACTAAGACATAATTAGCGTGTCCACGTCTTTGGCTGGAGAGAGAAACAAAACTTTGTAAGTGTTTCTCTATCTAGAGCATAGGCAGGAGAATGGACCAGTAAGGCGGAAAGGTAGTAGACGACAGTAAGCAATAGGGAAAAGGCAGAGTCAAAGAGAGTGATAGATGAGAGGAACTTCTTAATTCCACAGGCACAGAACTTCCAGAAGGTGGGGGAACTATTTGCACAAAAGACACCCCCACCTCCCCGTATCCCCACGGGGGGGAGAGAGAGCAGTTCAAAGCCACGCGAGTTTTAATGGCAAGCGTGAAAGTGAAGCACGCCATCCTTTTGTTTTGTTTTGAGTAAACAGCTGCCGAACTATCACAGTGAACTTTGTTCGGGTCCCTTTCACAAGGGCTAACTGGGGTCCCTTTCACAAGGGCTAACGTTACGTTGCGCTCGCTCAAATCGGCAAAAACGGTCTAAGAAACACCCTTCGTTTGCCGATAGTTCGCGTGACGTTTTGTTCTTGCCAAACACCGAGCAAGCGGCGAACTATCCGGAACTAGTAGGGGGTAAATACATTTCTTGTTGTTGATTGGTCCATTAAAGTTTGGTTGAAACACCACTTTTTGTTTTACCAATCAGACAAGAGCTTGTAATATTCTTACGCAAACGTTTCCTAAAGTGTTTCTTATACCCCTTTTGGCGTAACAGTTATGCGCGCGGCGACCGTCGTCTATAGAAACTAGACCCTGCTGTAAACCCGCCATGATTAGCATAATTAAGAGGTCAAGGGTCCGGGAATTATTAGAGGATTTTAACTTTACCGTCAAGCTTGAGATGCGTTACGTATCGTCATTTCCCGCGTGAAAAAAGCACGCAAACGGTGGAAGATACGTACGTCATGACGGTAGAGGCCTACTTCATGCGTGATCGATTCCGTATCTCAACGCATTTAAATTAAAGCAACGCAACATGCAAACACCCATTTAACAATTTAATTCAAGTCTTCTTCTTTCGTTCAGATTGCATCTTGTTTCGGAAACCTTCATCATTTCACTGAAAATTGCATCTTTTGTGAGGCACCCTATTTGGCTGTCGCCTTTGGCTGACGGTTACGTATCTAAATTCATAATTCAGAACGAGATTTGGTTTTGAGCTTTCGATTCGGGTCAAAACAATCCATTAAGATGTTTATGGAACCCAGCCTTTCTTTCAAGGTGTTCAAGTAATGAAAACGACAGTCTATATGCACTTTGTGTTTTTCAGTAATCAATAATTGATCACAAAACAGTGTTCGTTTGAACTGTCATAGATCATTTCAGTAGAACTAGATATACACATTTAGTCCCACGGGCGCCTAAATATCGAGTCAAAAAAAATTAAGCTTTATATATTTTACTATGGATAAAATGAAAACTTAATTCTAAACAATAAAAACTCAAACTGACCTGACTGTAAACAATTCCAACTTGAGACGATAATTTTCAGCGTTTGGAGAAATAAAATTTGGAATGAACTTAGGACAATACATTGCAGCAGACGACATGAAACTGACAATAACTTGAGGCGAAATATGTGTCAGTGGGTGATGGGCCCTGTCAGGGTTAACTCAGCGACGCTTACAGCAAATTATGTTTTTTTTGGGAAGTAAAAAAAAAAGCCTAATCAACCTAAGATGACATTTCCTAGTCGTGATACAGTCTATAAATATAAAATAATTTAGAGAAATAGATAGTGACACCAAATGAGATCGAATTAACACCAGCAACTATGAAGTGAATGCGTGAATACAAGAAGCACCCCCCTACCCGAACCCCTTATTTCGATAGAGCCCGGTGGAGCCCGTGAAGTTAAAACTACAGTGTAGCAAATGTTTACCGCAAACGTAAAGCAGAGATGCGTTACCGTAAAGTTAAAATCGTCAGCGGTGCCGGTTTTGTCGTATGCAAAAAAGTAGCATCGTGTAAATACTTCGCTCGCTACTATGAGACTTAGCATTTGCGGCATTTGCGACATTGAGCGAATTTGTTTTAATTTCACTTTTTTCCCGTAATGTCATGAAATATGAACGATTTGAGTACGGAAAAGTGTTTCAAATACGGGAAAAGTGAAATTTGTCGTTTCCTTAATGTCGCAAATGCTAACTCATTGTAGCGAGCGAAGTATTTACACGATGCTACTTTTTTGCATACGACACCGGTGACCTCCGGAAGTGAAAAACACGATGCTGTTTCGAAGAAAAGGGCGCTGGGTCATTGTGCCCTTTGCTGTCGATGAAAGACACAGAGATATGTCGTGGAAGAGAGGACCAATCTGTTTTAGTTGTGCTAACCCATGTTTTGAGGTAGCAGTTCTGCACAAACGGAAGGAGTACCTTACAGCGGGAACGAGGGTCTGTGAGTTTCTCTGTGTGTCTGTGTGTCTGTAGTTTTGTCTGTGTTTCTGTTCGTGACGTACAGGCTCGAAGATCTGCAGACTAAACTTCTGAACCGATTGTGATAATAATCAAAGTTAGCAGAATTATTCCTAATATTCTGACGATAATGTTTATTTATTCATTTATTTACTTATTTATTTATAAAGAGGGGGAAGAGGAAGAACAGAAAGAAGAAAGAAACAAAAAAAGAATAAGAAAGAGATGAGGATAAAGAAGAAGAAGAAGAAGAAGAAGAAGAAGAGGAAGAAGAAGAAGAAGAAGAAGAAGAAGAAGAAGAAGAAGAAGAAGAAATGCAATAATCATTCAAGAAAGAAAACATTTGTTTTCATTTGGTCAAATAGCTCTTGAACTTGGGCTTCAGACACATATAAACTTCCGTTGGGTAGTCATGGTCGAGACGGAATGATGCTTCTAAATGCACGGACGTAGCAAGCGGCCCGGCTGGCCCTGGCCATGGCCGGTGTTACGGCGAAAAGCAACCCCCGTAGAAAAGCAACCCCAGGGTCTGTATTCTACAGCGAATACAAACCCGGATCAATATTCTACACCTCGACGGGCAACATTTTCTACGGAGGGTCATACGGCCAAAAGCAACCCTCGTAGAAAACTGACCATCGAATTTTCCCACTTTTCTATGTTTATTTCCAGCCCCCCCCCCCCTCTCTTTAACTTCTCTCTCTGTTTCTGTCTCTCTGTCTGTCTGTCTTTCTGTCTCTCTCTCTCTCTCTCTCTCTCCTTTTCTGTGTCTTTCTCTCAGTTCGTCTATTGTCTCTACCTGGATTTTCTCTGTCTCTGTTTGTCTGTCTGTCTGTCTGTCTGTCTGTCTGTCGAGTCTCTCTGTCTCTCTCTCTCTGTTTCTGTCTCTCTCTCTCTCTCTCTCTCTCTCTCTCTCTCTCTCTCTCTCTCTCTCTCTCTCTCTCTCTCTCTCTCTCTCTCTTCTCTCCTCTCTTCTCTTGTGTCCTTGCTTCAGTTCGTCTCTTGTCTCTGCCTGGATTTCTGCCTGGATTTTCTCTGCCTCTGTGTTTCAGTCTGTGTCTCTGTCTGTCTGTCTGTCTGTCTGTCTCTCTGTCTGTCTGTCTGTCTGTCTCTCTCTCTCTCTCTCTCTCTCTCTCTCTCTCTCTCTCTCTCTCTCTCTCTCTCTCTCTCTCTCTCTCTTCCTCCCTTTCTGTGTCCTTGCTTCAGTTCGTCTCTTGTCTCTGCCTGGATTTCTGCCTGGATTTTCTCTGCCTCTGTGTTTCAGTCTGTGTCTCTGTCTGTCTGTCTGTCTGTCTGTCTCTCTCTCTCTCTCTCTCTCTCCTCTCTCTCTCTCTCTCTCTCTCTCTCTCTCTCTCTCTCTCTCTCTCTCTCTCTCTCTCTCTCTCTCTCCCGTTTCTGTGTCCTTGCCTCAGTTCGTCTCTTGTCTCTGCCTGGATTTCTGCCTGGATTTTCTCTGCCTCTGTGTCTCAGTCTGTGTCTCTGTCTGTCTGTCTGTCTCTCTCTCTCTCTGTCTCTCTGTCTCTGTCTCTGTCTCTCTCTCTCTCTCTCTCTCTCTCTCTCTCTCTCTGTCTCTCTCTCTCTCTCTCTCTCTCTCTCTCTCTCTCTCTCTCTCTCTTTCTCCATTTCTCTCTCTCGTCTCTTGTCTCTCTCTCTCTGTCTCTGTCTCTCTCAGTCTGTGTCTCTCTCTGTCTCTCTGTCTCTCTGTCTCTCTCTCTCTCTCTCTCTCTCTCTCTCTCTCTCTCTCTCTCTGTCTCTCTCTCTCTCTCTCTCTCTCTGTCTCTCTCTCTCTCTCTCTCTCTCTCTCTCTCTCTCTCTCTCTCTCCTCTTTCTCTGTCTGTCTCAGTGTCGTCTCTTGTCTCTGCCTGGATTTCTCTCTCTCTCTCCTCTGTCAGTCTGTGTCTCTGTCTCTGTCTCTCTCTCTCTCTCTCTCTCTCTCTCTCTCTCTCTCTCTCTCTCTCTCTCTCTCTCTCTCTCTCTCTGTCTCTCTCTCTCTCTCTCTCTCTCTCTCTCTCTCCTCTCTTTCTGTGTCTGCTTTCAGTTCGTCTCTGTCTCTCTGGATTTCTCTGGATTTTCTCTCTCTGTGTCTCTCTCTGTCTGTCTCTCTCAACTCTCTCTCTCTCTCTCTCTCTCTCTCTCTCTCTCTCTCTCTCTCTCTCTCTCTCTCTCTCTCTCTCTCTGTATGCGTCTTTTATTAGAGGGATATCGATAGAGAGAGATGGAGTGTGTGTGTGAGAGAGAGAGAGAGAGAGAGGGAGAGGAGAGGGAGGGGAGGGAGGAGGGAAGAAGAAGGGAAGACAGAGAGAGTGTATTGAAGTCATGTAGGCAAACTTTATTAGCCACACCTATCTGTTGGACTTTCTGGGACAGCTCTTTTCTGTGTCATAAAATTTTAAGCGTATCACCAGTATGTTTTTATATTTGTGAAAAAATACCGGTATAATACCGGTACAGTACCCAGTATAGTGCCCTCAATTAGGCCTGCAATTCTCTATCTTTAAAAAAAACCCACCTTATTTTTATTGAACTTTTCCCCCCAACCTTATTTCACACAGGGAAAAAAAAGCAAATAAGAGACAAAAAGCGAATAAATACGTAAAGAAGACAAACAAACACCCATTTTCTATATTTGTTCCTCTTCTGGAATTCAGTGTATGTGTGTGTGTGTGTGTGTGTGTGTGTGTGTGTGTGTGTGTGTGTGTGTGTGTGTGTGTGTGTGTGTGTGTGTGTGTGTGCGTGCGTGTGCGTGTGCGTGTGCGTGCGTGTGCGTGTGCGTGCTTCCATGCGTGTGTGTGTGTCTGCGCGTGCGCGCGTGCGTGTGTAACTGTGCATTTGTGTTTCCTTTTCAAGGTCCAGACAATTTTAGAAACAACTGTTTGCAGCATCAAATACGTCAAACTAAACTTGACTTCATTGGAACGCATTTGAACAAGTACAGGACACTCCGCATATAACTTATCGACCCTTATTTCGTCATTGGAACGCATTTGAACAAGTACAGGACACTCCCCATATAACTTATCGACCCTTATTTTTAACCAGTAGGGTTGGGGGATTGTGATGATGGTCAGCTTATCCGAGGAGAGTTTGTGTTTTAAGGGTCGATTTATCCGAAGTGTCGATTTATCCGAGGTCGAATTATCCGAGGTGATTTTTTTACAGAGATAAAGAAGGCTTGTGGATGGGACCAAGCCTTATGTTCGATTACTCCGAAATGTTGAATTATCCGAGGTCGACTTATGCGGAGTCGACTATAGATAGATTGGTTGGCAAACATGTAGATTAACTCCCCTCCTCCTCGGTTCTTTCTGTCTTTTTTAGTCTTGCCTTTCATACTGCAGATTCAAGATTCTTTAATCAGCCAATGCATCAGAATACAAAGGAAATCGTTTTGGTTTTGCACAAGATACAATCCAACAACAACGAAAGCATGCACATCGATGGACAACCAATATAAGAGAAAAAAAGGTAACAAAATCAGATAACATCATCATGTATCAGTCTCTCCCTCAGATTCTCTCTTTCTCTCAGACGCACACCTACACATACACCAACACACACACATACACGTGTGCATATACATTTATACCGACACATGTCCCACCTCCTCACACACGCACACACGTGCACACGCACACACGCACGCACGCACACACGCACGCGCGCGCGCGCGCGCACGCACACGCACACACACACGCACGCACGCACGCACGCACGCACACGCACACGCACGCACACACACACACACACACACACACACACACACACACACACACACACACACACACACACACACACACACACAAGACCGCGAGCATGCAGGCACACCGATTGACACAAGTCTGAGCAAAATAGGATAAAGAATTCCCCTAGGGGATTGAGCCTACTGAGTATTGATGGCTCTGACAGCAGAGGGGTAAAAGCAGCTCTTCGGGCGGTTAGATTTGCACTTAAAAGAGAAGAACCTTTTACCAGAAGGGAGAGATTGAAACAGATGGTTGGCTGGGTGTGTGCTATCAGATATGATGGATTTAGCTTTGCGTCTTATGCGCATGTTATCTAGGGATGGCAGTTTGTGACCTATGACTTTTGAGGCTGTCTTGACGACTTGATTGAGTTTCCTTTTATCTTTTATTGAGAAGTTAAACCTCTATGATGGTTCTATCGTTTTCTATATGTTAATGAACCAAGACTGTGATAAGGGGTGTTGATCTGCATCTTTACCGATTGATTGATAGATAGATGTGATTGATAGAATGATCAAGCGATTGACTGAATTCGCAAAGACTCGATTGAACTTCCGATGGTCCACTTTTTCACACGGGGACCGATTTAGCCCTTGTGCGGGTACAGAAACTGTAATGCTGTAACAATTTACCTGTCTGTGTGTGTGTGTGTGTGTGTGTGATAGCTTTCCCTTTTTATTGCATACTTTTTTCATGATCAACGTATTTGTCATCCTGGTCCAAAGCGTAACGTACACTGGTGACAAATCTGTATAATCGAGGTGACGACTTCTATTTTAGAATAATAGAGCCTGAATTAGACAATGATTTTTTTTTTTTTTAATTAAACAAAATAGAATTCACCTTCTAAACTCATCCTTCGAAGCAGACTAAAGAAGGCAATTCAATAGCAACAAATGTTCAGTATTAAGGTAAGGTCTAAAATTAAAAAAATATCTTTGAGAAAAGTTGTTGGCAAAGATGTAGATTTTTGTGTGACTGGAAATGATAACTGATTGTTTGTGCACGCGGCGTATTAAAAGAGATGTTCAATCCAAGACGTCATGCCAGTGGTCTCAATACGCGCGAACATTTTTCACTCTTTCACCCATGGCAACGCAGTGATAGCCCGTCAAAAGATCACTTACATATCACTACGTTGTCATGGAGAAAGAGCGAAAAATGTTCGCGTGTATG
>CM065682.1:76830055-76832555 GCA_017654935.2 Phymorhynchus buccinoides
TTGTTTTCTACAACAGACATTCAGTCTTCACGTATAATACAGACACAGAAAGGATTTAGCGATTACACTCGGATAGTTGACTATTGAACCGGTACGTGGCTACACCAAAGACTGTACAGGGGAAGATAAACATCCGGTCTCTTTTCCCTATGTGGAGTAGTGAGGACAGAAACACTGGTTATGTCCCTTTGAAACGTGACACATTTTACACATCGATAGGCCAGTTGAATTCTCCGTTCAAGTTCCAGTCCGAGGTTTTGGAGAGCCTCCACTGTGAATAGTGTACACGTCCCCACTAACGATAACTCTATCAGCCCGGTTCGCCGAGCTTTTAAGTTAATCCATCTTACCCTTTTAGAATATCTTTGGCTACACTAAATACACGTCTATGCCAGTCAGTCGTTTCCGACCATGACTGCCAGATATAGCAGAGGGTGCAGCTGCTATTCGGGCGGGCTGGGCTAGAATTTGTTTAGAGTGGAGGTGCCTTGCCCAGGGTACATCCCCACTTCTCTCTCGGCCAAAGGTGATTTGAGAACGGCTGGCTTTGGGGAAGGTCCCCAAAGGCGAAACAATCCCTTTGTCTGCAGCACTGGAGCCGGCGCAAATCCAATCCAATTTATTTTGTTAGCGCTAAATTTGACACTTAACCCTTTCACCGCCAGCCGTTTTTCAGCAAAGGTTTTCCATTAAACTTACCTGGGTAGAGACATTTTTTTGGGGGGGGGGGGGGGGGGGGGGGGGGGGGCAATACTGGGGATTCCTCTGTGACATACAAGTAATAACTATTTTTACCTCCCAAAATTATGAAAACAGACTCTTTGAATAACAGTCTCTGGTTTGAGGCCTTTTCGTGACATGGGTGTCAAATAATTATGGTGCAAAAATGCGACATTGGCGGTGACATTGGCGCTTTACAAATATAAAATATTTGAGAGTCATAGTCTTCCACGAACGACTAAGCTGTACCATGATATTCCAACACTGTAGAGAATCATATAAGTACAGCTCTATTGACTATTGGCCCTTTCAGCTGCACCATGATATTCCAACACTACAGCTCTCATTTACTATTGGCCCTTTCTGAGCTGTACCATGATATTCCAACACTGTAGAGAATCATATATAGTACAGCTCTCATTGACTATTGGCCCTTTCTAAGCTGCACCATGATATTCCAACACTGTAGAGAATCATATATAGCACAGCTCTCATTGACTATTGGCCCTTTCGAAGCTGTACCATGATATTCCAACACTGTAGAGAATCATATATAGTACAGCTCTCATTGACTATTGGCCCTTTCTAAGCTGTACCATGATATTCCAACACTGTAGCGAATCATATATAGTACAGCTCTCATTGACTATTGGCCCTTTCTAAGCTGTACCATGATATCCCAACACTGTAGAGAATCATATATAGCACAGCTCTCATTGACTATTGGCCCTTTCTAAGCTGTACCATGATATTCCAATACTGTAGAGAATCATATATAGTACAGCTCTCATTGACTATTGGCCCTTTCTAAGCTGCACCATGATATTCCAATACTGTAGAGAATCATATATAGTACAGCTCTCATTTACTATTGGCCCTTTCTGAGCTGTACCATGATATTCCAACACTGTAGAAAATCATATATAGTACAGCTTAGAAAAGGGCCAATAGTAAATGAGAGCTGTACTATATATGATTCTCTACAGCGTTGGAATATCCCAACACTGTATATAGTACAGCTCTGATTTACTATTGGCCCTTTCTGAGCTGTACCATGATATCCCAACACTGTAGAGAATCGTATATAGCACAGCTCTCATTTACTACTGGCCCTCTCTAAGCTGTACCATGATATCCCAACACTGTAGAGAATCATATATAGCACAGCTCTCATTTACTATTGGCCCTTTCTAAGCTGTGCCATGATATTCCAACACTGTAGAGAATCATATATAGTACAGCTCTCATTGACTATTGGCCCTTTCTAAGCTGTACCATGATTGTCCATTACTGTAGAAACTCACCCATTTGTGCAGCGCTCACATTACTGTTGGCCCCTGCTACAGGTTAATGTCAACCAATGATAAAAGCCCATTTCAGTCAAGGAAAGTACAGACAATAAAACGGCTCAGTATAATAATATATCCAAGGAAAGGGGGATAAAAAAAAAGGCAGCGATTTAATGCTAAAAAAAGAGAGATGATTTTGACAAAAAACCCAGATGCTTGTGGCAAAAGAAAAGACCATCTAACCCTAACCCTATCCCTATCCCTAACCACGGAAAGAACCAAGAAATAGAGCAGGAGGGTGTAAATCTACATATTTGCCGAGAAATCGATGTACAAAGCCAGGCACTTATACTATTTTTTTGTGCTGGAACCATTCCTTTTTTGGTTGATAAATTTTAAGTCTAAAAAAAAGTCAGACTAGAGAAAGGATTTCAGCCCAGCTTTAAAGGGATCAGACAAACTATGAATATTTCATACAAAAAGAATAGAAG
>CM065682.1:76837555-76845055 GCA_017654935.2 Phymorhynchus buccinoides
GCCGCGAGGCCCACTTCGTACCCTGAACTACTACTACTACTACTGCTACTACAGTTTACCCGGGAAGGAACAGGCCACTGTAAACAACAAACACTTATCTACTATCTCATCCCGTGCTGCGCATCTTCGTCTTTGAACCCCTGTAACGGCAGGTGGACAGTACTGGAAAGAGAAGAGAGACGAAGAATAACAACCCATGAAGTGTGTGTGTGTGAATGAAGGAACTGTGGAGAGGAAGAATGAAAGAGGAAGGAATAAAAATATGTTAAAAAAAAGAAAGAATAACCCCCACGTAGTATCCTGTATTTAAAAATAATACGAAAGGAACTTGCTTCTAGAAATAACTGAAACAAAAGTCTGCTTAACGTCCTATGGTCTGGAACAGACACATATGGGACATGAGTAGATATGGTGGGAACGATCCTGGAGGAAATGCCCGGAGGCATTGCAACACCAGGAAAGTCCCGATAGCTACAAGCAAAAGCAGAGGAGAGAAAATAAGGAGAGAGTTTGGTTTGGGTTGTTAGTCCGGTGGGGATATCAGACGTGACGGGTGTAACAGGTTGGTGTCCATTCAGGTGCTTCCAGACTATGGCTGTGAAGCTCTCTGGGGTTCTGGCTTCCGCTGATGTTGTTGACAGGTCATTCCACTCCCCCTAACTCTGTCGGTAATGCTCCGACACTGTAGGACGAGGAGCTGTTGCCAGTGACCTCTTCGTTGCCGCTCTGGCTGAGGCATGAGAACTTGCTCCTGCTAACACTCACCATGCCATTGAGTATTTTGTAGAGCATGGTGAGTCTGGTGGCCTGTCGGCGTTGCTGCAGCGAGTTCCACCTGAGCCTCTGTAGCATGTCGGTGACGCTGACTGTCCTGTGATCGCGATTTAAAACGAATCTGGCAGCCCGGCACTGGATTAATTCCGCCTTGTCAATACTCCTTTGAGTGAAGGGGTCCCAGACCGAGCACGCGTACTCAAGGAGAGGTCTGACGAAGGCCATGTATGCCTTTTCCTTCAATTCCATGGAGGCTTTCTTGAGGTTTCTTCTTAAGAAGCCAAGTGTCTGGCTGGCCTTTGCTGTGATGGTGTTCGCACGTACATTCCAGCTGCCAATTGCCTGCAGGGTGACACCCACGTATTTTACAGTTTGGACAGTTTCCACGACACGCCCCACAGGAAATCGTTTCACTCAGAAATATAAATATTGGTTCTAACCAATGTTTGTAAACAATTTTTTAACAACCCTCATACAACTAGCAAAAGTTTGTTGTAGCTCTCAAATTATTGAAAACTAGAAACCCTGAATTAAAATGTATAAGACAATATTGCAGAACGAACATCAGAATTTTTTTCTTTTACAACAGAGTTACTACTAAGTACTTGAATACCTTTTTTGTACAATTATAAATTTTAAAAAACGTCATATGTGTGCAAACCGAAGACACGAGCAATCTAATTGCAAAGAAAGGACACTTGAGAGGCCGCAAGACCTACTTGTCCTATTTTGGCCTGACCTGACCTGACTGGACCTTTTTTCCCAGTAATTATATCATTAGAGGCCGTGCCATGAAGTTAAATAAACCATTCGTTCAATCTTATCATAATGCTAATGTCTCAACAACAGAATTGTTAAAGGTGGATACTGACGGATGAGTTTTTGCAAGAAACACGTCGATATCACCAGAAAGATTTCAAGTATTGGAACACTCACTTTGCTCTGGTTTCTTAGACATTAGGCCGTCAAAACGGCGATTCCTCCTTGATGGAGATGCCGGAGAGAGTAGCCATTTTGGATGGGGTGGGTGGAGGTCACTCATTGTGGTTGAAGCGTTTTCTTTTTTTGTAGTGCAGTAAAAAAAAAAAAGGAACTATTTCCTTTGTTGTGAGCTAAGCTCCTTTAGATAATCTGTATAAAATAAAAAATAATAAAAAATAGAAAGGCTTGTATTGCGGAAAGTTCGTGCAAACGATTTGGTCTAAACGCAGACGGCCATTAAAAAAGAGAGGGCAAACGCCTTCTCTTTGGGTGAAAGAATTTGACTTCCAGTACCTCCGCCAGGGAGGAATCGCCGATTTGACGGTTTGATTTATCGTAAACCAGAGCAAAGTGAGTGTTGCGATCTCTGTAAAGGGTGTTTTCCTGGTGATCTCGACGTGTTTCTTGCAACAACTCATCCGTCAGGGTGCCCCTTTAACAACTGGAACCGTGAACCTGACCATATTGTAAAAAAGAAACAACAACCCAGGAGCATACAATAGCTTAAAGCACTATAGTTGTTAGTCACTCGGATGATCACTGCCCCCAAGCAAATGTAAACCTTTATGCATTATTTGGACTGTATGTGCAGCGTCACTGTGTCATTTGTGTTCCCCTGCTCTGTTTCAGACAGGGGAATCCATTTCCAGATGACAATCCTTCCTCTGCCTCTTCATCCAGTTACGACGACTCCTGGGATGCCCTGCCTGTCCTCATGAAATTCTCCTCATCAATGTCCACCAGTCTCACTCTCGAGGGTGCCATCCCACTGACGTACTTCGTCCGACTGGTGGAGGATTGTGTGTGTAAGGCAGTGAGAGAGGAATCCATGTGGCCTCACATCGTTCCAGCCGTGAACTCGTGGCTGAAGGGGAAACACCTGAACTACATGATGCATTTGGTGATTGTTGTGAGGAAAAGGTTAACATCGCGGGGAGAGTTATCCGATAGTATGTCTAATCTGAAGAACTGGTGTGTCTCCAACTGTTGCCCCTGTCTGGCTTTCCTGTTGGCTCTAGTTACTAAAGACTGGACCTATGCTGGTGAAGTGGTCAGCTCATATCCCTCCACTCCCCTCCACCTAGGTACTTTATTGACCGCTATCACATCGACCGTCATAGTAGATGCTTTTTCAGCAGGGGCTGCCATGATGTCTGCCTGCCCTCTGAGCCGCGAGGCGTTCGATTCAGTCTATTACAGAGACTTGCGTTCATCACCAGGAAAAAGACAACTAGCAAGCTAAGTTGTCTAATGGGAGACATTATGTGTGTTTCCACAGTGATTTCCCATTACTGTCATCATGTGTTCCAAAAGCTAAGTTGTCTAAAGAGACATTATGTGTGTTTCCACAGTGATTTCCCATTATTGTCATCATGTGTTCCAAAAGCTAAGTTGTCTAAAGAGACATTATGTGTGTTTCCACAGTGATTTCCCATTATTGTCATCATGTGTTCCAAAAGCTAAGTTGTCTAAAGAGACATTATGTGTGTTTCCACAGTGATTTCCCATTACTGTCATCATGTGTTCCAAAAGCTAAGTTGTCTAAAGAGACATTATGTGTGTTTCCACAGTGATTTCCCATTATTGTCATCATGTGTTCCAAAAGCTAAGTTGTCTAAAGAGACATTATGTGTGTTTCCACAGTGATTTCCCATTATTGTCATCATGTGTTCCAAAAGCTAAGTTGTCTAAAGAGACATTATGTGTGTTTCCACAGTGATTTCCCATTACTGTCATCATGTGTTCCAAAAGCTAAGTTGTCTAAAGAGACATTATGTGTGTTTCCACAGTGATTTCCCATTATTGTCATCATGTGTTCCAAAAGCTAAGTTGTCTAAGTTGTCTAAGGAGACATTATGTGTGTTTCCACAGTGATTTCCCATTACTGTCATCATGTGTTCCAAAAGCTAAGTTGTCTAAAGAGACATTATGTGTGTTTCCACAGTGATTTCCCATTACTGTCATCATGTGTTCCAAAAGCTAAGTTGTCTAAAGAGACATTATGTGTGTTTCCACAGTGATTTCCCATTACTGTCATCATGTGTTCCAAAAGCTAAGTTGTCTAAAGAGACATTATGTGTGTTTCCACAGTGATTTCCCATTATTGTCATCATGTGTTCCAAAAGCTAAGTTGTCTAAAGAGACATTATGTGTGTTTCCACAGTGATTTCCCATTACTGTCATCATGTGTTCCAAAAGCTAAGTTGTCTAAAGAGACATTATGTGTGTTTCCACAGTGATTTCCCATGTGTTCCAAAAGCTAAGTTGTCTAAAGAGACATTATGTGTGTTTCCACAGTGTCATCATGTGTTCCAAAAGCTAAGTTGTCTAAAGAGACATTATGTGTGTTTCCACAGTGATTTCCCATTATTGTCATCATGTGTTCCAAAAGCTAAGTTGTCTAAAGAGACATTATGTGTGTTTCCACAGTGATTTCCCATTATTGTCATCATGTGTTCCAAAAGCTAAGTTGTCTAAAGAGACATTATGTGTGTTTCCACAGTGATTTCCCATTATTGTCATCATGTGTTCCAAAAGCTAAGTTGTCTAAAGAGACATTATGTGTGTTTCCACAGTGATTTCCCATTATTGTCATCATGTGTTCCAAAAGCTAAGTTGTCTAAGGAGACATTATGTGTGTTTCCACAGTGATTTCCCATTATTGTCATCATGTGTTCCAAAAGCTAAGTTGTCTAAAGAGACATTATGTGTGTTTCCACAGTGATTTCCCATGTGTTCCAAAAGCTAAGTTGTCTAAGGAGACATTATGTGTGTTTCCACAGTGATTTCCCATTATTGTCATCATGTGTTCCAAAAGCTAAGTTGTCTAAAGAGACATTATGTGTGTTTCCACAGTGATTTCCCATTATTGTCATCATGTGTTCCAAAAGCTAAGTTGTCTAAAGAGACATTATGTGTGTGTTCCAGCTAAGTTGTGACATTATGTGTGTTTCCACAGTGATTTTATTGTCATCATGTGTTCCAAAAGCTAAGTTGTCTAAAGAGACATTATGTGTGTTTCCACAGTGATTTCCCATTATTGTCATCATGTGTTCCAAAAGCTAAGTTGTCTAAAGAGACATTATGTGTGTTTCCACAGTGATTTCCCATTATTGTCATCATGTGTTCCAAAAGCTAAGTTGTCTAAAGAGACATTATGTGTGTTTCCACAGTGATTTCCCATTATTGTCATCATGTGTTCCAAAAGCTAAGTTGTCTAAAGAGACATTATGTGTGTTTCCACAGTGATTTCCCATTATTGTCATCATGTGTTCCAAAAGCTAAGTTGTCTAAAGAGACATTATGTGTGTTTCCACAGTGATTTCCCATTATTGTCATCATGTGTTCCAAAAGCTAAGTTGTCTAAAGAGACATTATGTGTGTTTCCACAGTGATTTCCCATTATTGTCATCATGTGTTCCAAAAGCTAAGTTGTCTAAAGAGACATTATGTGTGTTTCCACAGTGATTTCCCATTACTGTCATCATGTGTTCCAAAAGCTAAGTTGTCTAAGGAGACATTATGTGTGTTTCCACAGTGATTTCCCATTACTGTCATCATGTGTTCCAAAAGCTAAGTTGTCTAAAGAGACATTATGTGTGTTTCCACAGTGATTTCCCACTGTTATGTGTCATCATGTGTTCCAAAAGCTAAGTTGTCTAAAGAGACATTATGTGTGTTTCCACAGTGATTTCCCATTATTGTCATCATGTGTTCCAAAAGCTAAGTTGTCTAAAGAGACATTATGTGTGTTTCCACAGTGATTTCCCATTACTGTCATCATGTGTTCCAAAAGCTAAGTTGTCTAAGGAGACATTATGTGTGTTTCCACAGTGATTTCCCATTACTGTCATCATGTGTTCCAAAAGCTAAGTTGTCTAAGGAGACATTATGTGTGTTTCCACAGTGATTTCCCATTATTGTCATCATGTGTTCCAAAAGCTAAGTTGTCTAAAGAGACATTATGTGTGTTTCCACAGTGATTTCCCATTACTGTCATCATGTGTTCCAAAAGCTAAGTTGTCTAAAGAGACATTATGTGTGTTTCCACAGTGATTTCCCATTACTGTCATCATGTGTTCCAAAAGCTAAGTTGTCTAAAGAGACATTATGTGTGTTTCCACAGTTGTGACATTATTTCCACATTTCCCATTACTGTCATCATGTGTTCCAAAAGCTAAGTTGTCTAAGGAGACATTTTAAATTTTCCCACAGGATTGTGACTACTGTATTAACTTTTCACACACTATATTGGCTATTGTTTAAATTTTCCCATAGGATGTTGGCTACTGTATTAACTATTCACACAATATATTGGCTATTGTTTAAATTTTCCCATAAGATGTTGGCTACTATTTTAATTTTCCACACACTATATTGGCTATTGTTTAAAATTTCCCACAGGATTGTGACTACTGTATTAACTTTTCACACACTATTATTATTGGCTATTGTTTCAATTTTCCCACAGGATTGTGACTACTGTATTAACTTTTCACACACTATATTGGCTATTGTTTCAATTTTCCCACAGGATTGTGACTACTGTATTAACTTTTCACACACTATATTGGCTATTGTTTAAATTTTCCCATAGGATGTTGACTACTGTATTAACTTTTCACACACTATATTGGCTATTGTTTAAATTTTCCCACAGGATTGTGACTATTGTATTAACTTTTCACACACTATATTGGATATTGTTTAAATTTTCCCACAGGATAGTTGGCTACTGTATTAACTTTTCACACACGTTATATTGGCTATTGTTTAAATTTTCCCATAGGATGTTGGCTACTATTTTAATTTTCCACACACTATATTGGCTATTGTTTAAATTTTCCCACAGGATAGTGACTACTGTATTAACTTTTCACACACTATATTGGCTATTGTTTAAATTTTCCCACAGGATTGTGACTATTGTATTAACTTTTCACACACTATATTGGCTATTATTTAAACTTTTCACACACTATATTGGCTAGTATTTTAATTTTCCCCACTGTATGTCATTGACTATTATTTCAAATGTCCCTACTAGTAGTTGGCTACTATTTTAACTTTCGCACAGGATGGTGGCTATTATTTCAAATTTTCTTACAAGGATGCTGACTACTATTTTAATTTTCCCCACACTATATTGGCTATTATTTCAACTTTCTCCATAGGATGTTGGCTACTATTTTAATTTTCCACACACTATATTGGCTATTGTTTAAATTTTCCCACAGGATGTTGGCTACTATTTTAATTTTGCCCACGCTATATTGGCTATTATTTAAATTTCCCCACAGGATGTTGGCTACTAGTTTATTTCCCCCCCCCACTATATTGGCTATTATTAAAATTTTCACACAGGAAGTTGGCTACTTTATTAATTTTCCCCCCACTATGTTGGCTATTATTTCAATTTTCTCACAGGATGGTGGCTACTGGTTCAATTTCACACAAATTAAAAATATTATTTTAACACCCCCACCCCTCCAGGATGCTAGCTATTGCTCTAACATTGGCAACATAATGTTAGCTATTATTTTCAGCTTGTGTTTCAACAGGATGCTTTCCATTATTTTAATTTTGTGTCCCCCAGGGTGTAAGCTAGGTCTACTATTTTAATTTTTTAATCTGACAGAATTGCAACTGTTAATTAACGTTTGTTCCAAAGTGGTGATTTGTGTTGTTTACATTTTAACTTTTCCTACTGGGTGGCATGCCCGTTATTTTAACCTTACATACTGG
>CM065682.1:76850055-76855055 GCA_017654935.2 Phymorhynchus buccinoides
GGATCGCTAACTACGGTATTTACGCTAATTACGGAGCGTGTTGCAAAATGTAATGCAACCTATGTTCACAAGGGGTCATCCATCACGATACTGTGAAAGTTTGGCGGCGATAAAACCACGCTAAATATGGTTTTATCCCGAATACACACACACACACACACACACACACACACACACACACACACACAGCTCAGTTATATTTTATGTACAATGTTTTTTTCTAATTTTATTTTATTTGTCTTGTGTGTGTAGGCATTACTCATTGTTTTTGTGTGTTTATTTCAATGTCAACGTACAGCGATCTGAGCTCCCCGCAAAGGCAGTAGAGCGCTTTATAAATGTTCAGAATTATTATTATTATTATTATTATTATTATTACTTCTTTGATACCAAGGTCTCGTGGTGTACCATGCTTCTTCTTTTCCTTCTTCTTTTTGTTCTTGTTCTTGTTCTTTTTTTTTTTCTTCCTTTTCTTCTTGTTCTTCTTCTTGTTCTTGTTCTTCTTCTTTTTCTTCTTCTTTACTTCTTCTTCTTCTTCTTCTCTTCTTTATTTTCTTCTTCCTTTTCCTCTTCCTTTTCTTTCCTCTTTCTTCTTCTTCTTCTTCTTCTTCTTAGTCATTTCTTCTTCTTCTTCTTCTTCTTCTTCTTCTTCTCCTCCTCCTCCTCCTCCTCCTCCTCCTCCTCCTTCCCCTCCTTTTTGTTCTACTTCCTGTTCTTCTCAAACACGCGCACGCGCACGCACGCATACACACGCACGCACGCACGCACGCACGCACGCACGCACACACTCCCTCTCTCTATCTCTGAAGAACAGACAGGGAAGGGAAAGATCCAGAAGTGAGCAAAAGAAACGGGAGGTGTTACTATATCGATGCTTAAAGGTAACGGTATTGGTCTCAATACACGTTAACATTTTTCACCCTTTCCCCATGACAACACACTGATAGCCACTCATAAAGGTCTGTGTACACGTGAACATTATTCACAAGATATTTCTAATTCCCCATGGCAGCACAGTGAGCCGTAAGTGGGCTATTACTGTGTTGCCATGGGGTAATAGAAATATCTCGTGAATAATGTTAAGGTACACAGACCTTAAGAGTACACAGACCACAGACCTTAAGATTACTTGCATATCAACGTGTTGCCATTGGGAAATAGCTAAAAATTGTTCACATGGTGTCTTGTATTATACAAGTCGTTTATGTCAATGTCTTAGATGAACTGCATCATCATCGTCGTCGTCATCATCATCATGATCATCATCATGATCATCATCATGATCATCGTCATCATCATCGTCATCGTCATCATCATCAGTAATCATCAGTCTTAGTCGTCGCTATTGTGATCCCTTTTATCGTCGTCATCGTTCTAGCCGTCGCCATAATGATGAGTATGATGATAAAGATAAAGATGATGATAATGGTAATGATGAGTGTTATGCATATGCGTGTGTTTGCTACCTGCACGTGAACACGTGTGTGTGTGTGTGTGTGTGTGTGTTCAGGGTTAATCAAATAACCATTGAGACTACATACAGAGCTTAACCTACACACCCGTATGACCAAGAGCATCGTATAACATGGTGCGTTTCTTCCAAAGTTTATTAAACACCCCCTAACAGCAAAATGAGAACGTACCACCCCCACGATCGTATTACCTCCCAGTTATTTAGATCAACTGAACATGCAAGATGCTGATAAAACGTGGTGTAAAACCTGTTACATTGTGGCATATGGCTATAACTTTTAGCACATGTCCAAGGATGTGGCACTTAGTGAATACAGTCTATGGTTTTATAATTTCCTATCATGAAAAGCAAATGGCAACACACAATGATATATATAAAAAAAACCAACAATTGTATTATGACATGGCCACCATCAGTGCTACCACAAATTGAAGTTCTGGCAAACAGTCAGTGGGAAAAGTCAGAATAATAGGTAGCATTCCATTAAATTAAATGAAGAAACAGCCAACATTCTAAAGGAAAATGGCTAATATCTTGAGGTGACGATACAAATCCTCATAGAAATGTTACAATAATTGCTAACATCCCCAAAGAGCACTAAATCAAACTAATGCGTAAATAGGCTGGGAGGAAATTAGAGTAATTGCTGACATCCTGTGGGTAGATAAAATTAAAATAACAGCCAACATCTTGTGAAAACAATAGCAAGTAATATCTTGTAAAACAATGGCTAACACTCTCTGGGAACACAGTTAAAAGAGTGGCTAACATCCAGAGTAAACACGACATTGAAAACATAGGTAATGTTCTGTATGAATACAAACTTAAAGGAATGGCTATAAAAGTCTTGTTGCAGAAGAAATTCAACTTCAACTTTTGGCCATCCATTTAAAAACAACAACGACTGAGAAAATCGATTTTCCAGGGCTTAAAAAGCATTGCTACGAAGCAATGTTTTCAGTTTTTTGTGTAAAGTCTTGTTGCAGCAGACGTTCAACGTCAACTTCCCGCAATCCATTTAAAAACAAACTAGAAAAAGAGATTGTCAGGGCTAAAAACTGAGCAAGATGATGAAGTAATGTTTTCAGATTTTCTTAACGTTCAGATATGGATCCACGCGACCATCTAAAGCCTGCACTATGTCCCCCTGTTTGCACGTGGTAGCCGCCTGGTGCACATAGTACAGAAGTCCTGCATCAGTGCACCCGTCCATCAGCACTCTGACAACACCCCAGTTTTTAACAGTGGTGGCATTTCTTAAGATGAAATCCAACAGAGAACGTTGTTGAGAACTCCCGTGATGAGTTCGGATATACTCGGCATCATCACGCATAATCAAAAGAGCATGGTCTGTCAACTCTCGCTCTGCACATTTATCAGCCAGTTCCCTGCTTTGCTGCACTTCTGTGCACAAGATTTTGTAACCGACTAACGGGATAGCAGGACAGGCAGACATTATGGCAGCTCCAGCTGAGAAATCCTTGGCTTGAACGGTCAATTCAACTGCGGCCAGTAACGTGCTAAGAGTAAGATGGAGGGTAGGTCTGGGGTCTCTGCTGACCACTTCACCAGCCAGGCTCCAGTCTTCAGTGACCAGAGCCATCAAAAAAGCCAGATGGACATTATGGTTGTTGACACACCATTCCTTGAGACTGGACACGTCTTGCGATTGCTCCTGTGAGTTTTCAAACCTCCTCTTTACCTCATTCATCACCGGTATTACGTCGTAGGCGTCTCTTCCCTCCAGCCACCTGTCCAGCGCTGGTGCAATCTCTGTCCGTTGAGATTCTTTGCACGCAGCTCTGTACACACAGTCCTCCACCACTTGGATTGGGTCCCCGCTTTGTCCCAATGACGAGCATCTCCTGAGGATAGACAGAGGGTCTTCACTGTCACTGGATGCAGACTTTGAGGGAGATGAACAGCTGTCCTCTGGATTCGACGTCTGAAACAGAGCAAGGGAACACAGATCAGCGATCAAGTTCAAGTTCAAGTTCAAGTATACTTTAATATCTCCCAAAGAGAAATTCAGGTTAGGTGCAACAACATGACAGAGATACAACATAACTGAAAGAACATTAATCATTAATCACACGGACACATTTAGCTGCATGTAGGGGTGTTCCCACAAGAAAGACCTCAGGGATGTTAAGCATCTTAGCCTTCTTATGCTTATCCGATTTCATTGTGTTGAGATACTTAGTGAGAGTAATTTAAGGTCACATCGTGATACACTGATTTGTGGTTGGATTTCAAAATCTCCCATCTCTCCTAGTATTATCTACAGTTAAGATTGGTCACCAGCTGCGCACACGTAGAGAAGTCTAGCAAAAATTCATATAACGTTTTTTAGTGTCCGTGTAGAATGCAGTAAAATTTCAGAAAGTCAATCAAATCTTTTATCTTCTCCTACGCTGAAAAGGAAGGAGGGAACAATTCAAAGCTCTTTTATAATGCATTATGTTTATCTAACATCGCCAGCCAGACTTGCCTTTTTTGTAGAAAACATTGTGAACTTAAAATAAAATATTATTATATACTTTGATATTACACCATTGCAATGAAATGCTTTTGATAAAGAACGACCTGAAAGGACCTTTTAGTGCAGATATTTAGTACTCACCGCCATAGTAAATCACAATGTTCAAAGTGCACAGAGGTCTAGCCAATTGTGGCTGCTGGCTCTGTTCCACCACAGTTAATCTCGCATGTCACTTCCACTTCCCGTGCTTGTCACTGGCCAATGTGAACCTTTCAAAAACATTTTTGTTTTAGATGAACAAGTACTCACGCTAAAAAGTTTAACTTGCGAAATGCATGCTTTTGGCATGAAAACCGGGATATTTAACAGCGTGTAGGCTCGCACATCAAGTTCAACCACATGTCCCTATTTTCCCTCTCAATGTTCTTACTGATGAACAAAAACTAATTAATACTTGATAACACGAGGGGGTCTCAATACGTTTTACAGAATGGGAGACTGATTTCATTATAAAAATAAAAATAATGTAATGAGATAGAGCACTATTATAATGCGCATCATGCAAATGTTTATTATTTTTCGCCGAATCAAAAAAGTAAGGCAAAGCCAGTTGTCCAATAAGGTGAACGTTGATTCCAAGCAGTGAAAATGTCTTTCACGGCAATATTTTTATCTTTGACCTTGTACGTTGATAAACAAAGAAAGACACTGAAACACAATTGTCATTATATTATGCTGGTGTCATATTTTCAAAGACCTTGCTTTGTCACGAACAACCGTCCACGACAATAGTTAAAGGATTTCCAGTTTAGCACACAGCAGGTAGAAGAGAGTGACTGTTCAAGACCCACCAGATCACGTGTCAAAATCACGGGTTTCTTATAGCTGGAAAGAAATCTTGTTTTGACCTGGTCTCACTCCCATACAAATGCCCCCAAATTCAAACCGAAACATCATTTTTAAGAGCAACCTCAATTTGAAGTTGGGGACATCGGTATGTGGGTCACAGCTACCCAGAAAAACCAAGGGACTTAATCGTGGTAC
>CM065682.1:76860055-76862555 GCA_017654935.2 Phymorhynchus buccinoides
TTCGGGGGGAGTATTGGTGTTGGTTAGAAATTGCTTCTCTAAGTTAGTAAAAAAGATTGAAGTGAAATGCGATAATTTAGTTGTGCTACAAGTGGACAAGAGCTTACTTCAGGTTGATAAAGATGTTTTGTTTATTGCTGGTTATGTTCCTCCTGATGGAAGTCCTTTTTACAATGATTGTGATGTAAAAGATGGTATTCTTATTTTGGATGATAAGTTGCAACATTTGATTCGAGATGAAAATGCTTATGTTATTCTTTGTGGCGATTTAAATGCCAGAACAGGATGTGAGCAGCCAGTTGTGGATAACATGTCAAGTTATCTAAACCCTAGGGATGATAGTGATTGTGATGAACTTTATGCACGTCAGTCAAAAGATGAAATTGTTAATGGTTTTGGGAAAAGTTTATTGGATTTCTGTTTTACGTCTGATTTAGTCATTTTGAATGGTTGTTGTGAGGGAGACTCAGTTGGAGGTTACACATATATTTCACCTCACGGGAGCAGTACTATTGATTATTTTATTGTGTCTGAAGAACTAGTACCAGATTGTGATGTATGTGTTAGTGATAATTTACAATCTTGGCACCTCCCTGTGGAACTAAAATGGAAGAAAGGAGTGACTGAAGAGAAAGAAAGTGACCAGAGTGAATGTGGAGAAGAGAAGATTGTGTGGAATGAAGAGTTTGTTGATCACTTTGTGAATGAACTGGAATTTGATGTGTTTAAGGAAAGCGTGACGCGAGCAGAGGAGTGTTTGGAGGGTGATGTGGATGAGTGTGTGGATCTGTTTACTGGTGCTTTGTACGGAGCAGCTGCGTGTATGGTACGAAATGTGGGGAAAAAGAAAACTTATAAAAATGATTGGTTTGATAAAGAATGTGAAATAATGAAAAAGAGAGTCAAATGCCTTTTGAGAAGTTATCAACGGTCTAAGACTGATAAGGCTAATCGCCACCAAATTTATATGAATGCATTAAAAGAGTATATTGATTTAAGGAAAGAGAAGAAAGAGAAGCATGATCTTTCTAAACTGGAAAAGTTGAAAGACTCATTAAAAGACCCTAAATCTTTTTGGTCAACATTAAGGACCATCAACAGGAAATCAACTATTTATAACCAAATCTCAATAGATCAATGGCACAGGCACTTTTTTGATGTTTTTAATTCATTTGATGACACTGAAGATTTGAACAATAACAACATAGGAACACATAACGATAACATTAATGAGCCTCTATTTAATGACCCTATTCAAAAAGAAGAAGTAAAAAAAGCAATTAGTGATCTAAAGAGAGGTAAATGTGCAGGTCCTGATGGAATTTTAAATGAAATGTTAAAAAATGCGAATAACCTAGTCATAGATTTCCTTGTGAACATGTTTAACACACTTTTCCACTCTGGTAAATTCCCAACTCAGTGGTCAAAATCAATCATTATTCCTCTTCATAAAAAGGGAGACGTTAACAAAGCTGATAATTATCGTGGGGTGTCTTTATCCAGTGTACTAAGCAAGATTTACACCAGCATTTTAAATAAAAGACTTACTAAATGGGCTGAAAGAGAACAAACAATATTAGAAGAACAGGCAGGCTTCAGAAGGGGATATTGTACTACTGATCATATTTTTACCTTATATAGTCTGGTTCAACGATATCTTTCAAAAAACTCAAAATTGAATGTGGCTTTCATTGATTTCCGCAAGGCCTTTGACTCTGTTAACAGAAACAAATTGTGGGAATGTCTTCGAAATTCAGGTGTAAATGGTAGGATGTATAAAGCTTTGAGAGGAATTTATGATACTGTTCTAGCTTGCGTGCGTGATAAGTCCTTGTATTCACAATATTTTGAGTGCCCTAGAGGTGTCAAACAAGGGTGTGTATTAAGTCCTGAACTTTTTTCATTTTTCATTAATGAACTTGCAGTAGAGTTAATTAAACAAGGTCGTCATGGTATTCAGTTAATTCCCGGAGATATGGAATTGTTTTTAATGTTATTTGCAGACGATGTTATTTTACTGTCAGACACTGCCATTGGACTTCAAAATCAGCTTAACATATTAAAAACAGAAGCAGACAGATTGCAACTAGTTGTTAACCTAGAGAAAACCAATATAATTGTCTTCCGGAAGGGTGGGTATCTTGCTGCAAACGAAGTGTGGTGGTACGGAAATGATGAGATCAGTGTTACAAATAGATACAAATATTTAGGTATTATTTTCACTACAAAACTAAGCTTGACTCCATGCTGGTCAGAACTAGCCAAAAAGGGTAGAAAAGGGGTGATCGAAATCCTTCGTAGTTTGAGGAAGTTAAATTCATTTGATGTTAGTATATTTTGGAAGATGTTTGATACTAAAATAGAGCCAGTTTTAACGTACGGAGCTGAAGTGTGGGGACTTATTGAAAATAAACCATTAGAAAGTGTCCATACTTTTGCAATCAAAAGACTCTTAAGTGTTCCAGTACATTCCTCAAACAAAGTATGCTATGGCGAGTCA
>CM065682.1:76867555-76875055 GCA_017654935.2 Phymorhynchus buccinoides
AGGGTGACGGCTGTTGCTGCCACGATCATCAGCCATGACCTCACTCCTCTGGCTGACATCAACAGGAAGGCGACAACCGGGGAAGCCTGTGCCATCCTCTGAGACCCCAGCCATCCCCCGTATGGCAACAACAGGAAGGCGACAACCAGGAAAGCCTGTGCCATCCTCTGAGACCCCAGCCATCCCCCGCATCCTGCCATCTCCTGCTGCGCCTCACAACTCGACTCCCACATGCATGACTATAAGGCCACTCATGTTACATGAAGCAAAAACAAATTGGAGAACATAATTCAAATTTGTTCAAACGAATCTACTTCACAAGGATCCTCCGAGAGAGTAGAGAATGAGTTTTGCATTTGAAACCAATTCTTTACTATTTAAACTATTTAATAATACTTTACGGATAATATTGAATAGAAAGAGATGGTGGTATGAAAAGAGCATTATCTACTCTATATCCACAAGATGTATTGAATAGATATTGGAAGTATTTAATAGATTTCGGGGATATTTAATAAAGAATGGTTTGGAATTCATTTTATACTTTAGCGTTTCATTTTCTACTCTACTGAGTTTGAATCTATTCAATAGAACAAGCACATTATGGAATATTTTTACAAAGTATGGAATATTTTTACAAAGTATGGAATATTTCTACAAAATATGGAATATTTTTTACAAAGTATGGAATAGATAGTAGCTCTGAATTCATTACTCCACTTTTCTATTCAATACTTTTCACTTTTCTATTCAATAGAACATGAACAGTATTGAATAGAAAAGCGCAGTAATGAATTAAGTTTTTCTATATTTTGGATTATTTACTATTTCTATTTAATATTTACATTGACACTATTAAATAGGTTTTTGTGTATTCAATAGCTCTTTTTCGTATTGAATAGGCTAAAATAGAGTAGATAATAAAACCCCGTTTGGCCCCCCATAGCAAATAGATTCCAAATCAATTTCAGATATGAATACTTTAAATGTGACGCGAACCACTAAATATACAAAATGCAAAATTCGCCACGAATGGGTGTAAAAGGGCAGCAAGGATAATTTCATTCCTAATTCTAATACTACTACTACCACCCCTACAACTACTACTACTACTACTACAACTACAACTACAACTACAACTACTTCTGTGCGCGAACAAAAGCCCACCGGACAAAAGCCCACGTCGTTACCTGGGAGAACTGACAAAACCCCACTCAAGGGGTGATATGATACATAGACAGACAGAAGAGAGAGAGAGAGAGAGAGAGAGAGAGAGAGAGAGAGAGAGAGAGAGAGAGAGAGAGAGAGAGAGAGAGAGAGAGAGAAAGAAAGAAGAAGAAGAGAGAGAGAGAGAGAGAGAGAGAGAGAGAGAGAGAGAGAGAGAGAGAGAGAGAGAGAGAGAATAAGTCTAGTGGGCTTATTTCTGGTGGGCTTTTGTTTGGGATCCTACTACTTCATGATGGGGTTCACGATGAACATGACATTACTTTATTAATTTGACAGCTAAGATTATTAAATCTCAAATTGGCAATCGATGGGACTGTTATTAAAGACACACTGACCCAACACGATTAAGACCCTTGTTTTTTTCTGGGTAGCTGTGACCCACATACAAATTCCGCCAACTTCAGATTGAGGCTGCTCTTTAAAACGATGTTTCGCTTTGAAATTGGGGCATTTGTATGGGAGTCAAACCTGGTCCAAACAAGATTTCTTACCAGCTATAAGTGGGAAAACCCGTGAAACCCGTGATTTTGACACGTGATCTAGTGCTTGGCGGCTTTATTAGTCCCTATACTACTACTACTATTTTTTTTTTCCAAAGTCAAAATTTTAATTTTCATGAGCAATATTTTTTATTTTTTTATTTTTTTATTTTTGTACTACTACTACTACTGCTACTGCTACTATTACTACTACTACTACTACTACTACTACTACTACTACTACTACTACTACTACTACTACTACTACTACTACTACAGAAGGACAGGCTTAATAATATATTAAATGTTCAATGGCCTTGTTGATCTGTCTTGGAACAACCTATTTCAATCACCTCAATGCAGTACAACAAGAAATTCATGTTTTTATATTAAGCAATGTAAAACTAACACTGGAAAAAATTGCTTTACTAACATAATTGCTATTTTTTGGAATGATTGAACTTTTGATGTAAAATGTGCACCTAATTTTAATACATTCAAAAATCGTCTTGATAATTCTCCAAAATTGGTATATGTATTTAGAAGCATTGATTATTCTTCTTCTTCTTAGTTCGCTCAGACAGTTTCCTGTCACATGAGCGTAGATGCGTCATGCTGCCGTTATGCGCCTAAGAAATAGTTAGGCCCAGCATGTCCGACTTCGGCTGAAGAAATCTGTGTAAGAATTTATAGAAAAAAGGCAGGAGAATGGACCAGTAAGATAGAATGATAGCAGATAACAGTAAGCAAAGGGAAAAGGCAGAGTCAAAGAGAGTGACAGATTAGAGGAAGTTACAAGCACATAACTTCCAGAAGGTGGGGGAACTATTTGTACGAAAGACCCCCCGGTATCCCCACGGGGGGACATTGATTATTAATTACTGTATTATAGGAAAATTAAACAGTAAAACCTTGACCGCTTAAAATATTAAAATATCAAATTGGAAACCGATGGGACTGCTAAAAAGCTTGACGGCTTGATTAGTCCCTATTCTACTACTACTATTACTACTACTACCACTACCACTACTACTACCTACTACTACTACTATTAGTATTACTACTACTACTACTACTACTACTACTACTACTACTACTGCTGCTGCTGCTGTTGCTACTACTACTACTACTACTACTACTGCTGCTGCTGCTGCTGCTACTACTACTAGGGGAAGACGGGGTAAAAAGCGCATGGGCGGGTAAGAAGCCCACCCCAATTATCTCATGAAATAAAGAAAATTTCAGTCAAATTTGCCCATGAGACGAATGCTAGACATTAACGCTCGTCTCATGAGCAAAATGAGACTGAAATTTGCTTCATTTCATGAGATAATTGAGGTGGGCTTCTTACCCGCCCATGCGCTTTTTACCCCGTCTGCTGCTGCTGCTGTTGCTACTACTACTACCACTACCACTACCACTACTACTACTATTACTACTGCTACTACTAACAGGATATTTTAATGCAGACATTTAGTACTCACCGACATAGTGAATGGCAACAATACAATGTTTAGAATGCACAGAATAGGAGTAAATTGTGGCTGTTGGCTCTCCTCTACCAATGTCAAACTCAACAAGCCACTTCCACTCCCCAGATGTTTGTGATACACAGGCCAACGTGAATCTTACAGAACGTTTTCGCTTTTTTTTTGGGGGTGGTGGGGGTGGGGGTGTTAAAGGGGCACCTTGACGGATGAGTTTTTTTGCAAGAAACACGTCGAGATCACCAGGAAAACACCCTTTACAGAGATCGCAACACTCACTTTGCTCTGGTTTCCTAGAAATTAAACCGTCAAAACGGCGATTCCTCCTTGGCGGAGATGCCGGAGAGAGAAGCCATTTTGGATGGGGTGGGTGGAGGCCAATCCTATTGTGCTTGAACCTTTGTCTTTCTTTGTAGTGCAGTAAAACAAAAAAAGTGGAGCTATTTCCTTTGTTGTGAGCGAAACTCCTTTAGATAAACTGCATAACATTTATATTTAAAAAAAAATGAAAAAGGCTTGCATTAGGAAACTGGGAAACTTTCGTGCAAAATTTCAGGCGGCCATTAGAAAAGAGACGACACACGTCTTCTCTTTCAGTGAAATAATTTCACTTCCAGCACCTCCGCCAAGGAGGAATCGCCGATTTGACGGTTTGATTTACAGGAAACCAGACCAAAGTGAGCGTTGCGATCTCTGTAAACTGTAAAGGGTGTTTTCCTGGTTGTCTCGACGTGTTTCTTACAAAAACGCATCCGTCAGGATACCCCTTTAAATAAAGGAATACTCACGTTTAGGATTTAACCTGCGAAATGCACGCTTGTGGCAAGAAATTCGGGACAGTTAACAGCTTGTAGGCTTGTGTATCAAGTTCAACCACTTGTAAGTTGTATCCGTTTCCCATCTCAATCTCATTTGGTTCATTTTCTTTTTTTAATTTCAAAAGAGTTTTTCTTTTTAATAGACAACGTTCCGGGAAAACATCTAGGAGAAATTAGAGTTGATTACTTCGACTTACTCAGTCAAAACCATAGCAGCCACGGCGGCATGGCGTCGAAGCTTGAAACCGCAGGATGCGAGTCAGCGACTTGCAAACAATGTTTTTAGAAAAATGAGGGGTGGCCAGTAGCTACAAGCTGATAGAATTTGCAAACTATGACGTAAAAATATAAATGACATAAGTTTTAGAATGACGCACTGCGTTCTACATGCTGTGTGTCTCCTCAAACACACGAGGCGAGGGCTGGGGATTTACCTGATGGTAAAGTAACTTCCCCTGTTTGAGCGATTGAATTAGGCGAGATAACTCACACACACACACCATGACATTACTCCCCTCCTTAACTGAGAGCTAAGCAATTAACTTTTTTGTAGTAGTAGTAGTAGTAGTAGTAGTAGTAGTAGTAGTAGTAGTAGTAGTAGTAGTAGTAGTAGTAGGCTAGTAGTAGTAGTAGTAGCAGCAGCAGCAGCAGTAGTAGTAGTAGCAGCAGCAGCAGCAGCAGCAGCAGCAGTAGTAGTAGTAGTAGTAGTAGTAGTAGTAGTAGTAGTAGGCTAGTAGTAGTAGTAGTAGTAGTAGTAGTAGTAGTAGTAGTAGTAGGCTAGTAGTAGTAGTAGTAGTAGTAGTAGTAGTAGTAGTAGTAGTAGTAGTAGTAGTAGTAGTAGTAGTAGTAGTAGTAGTAGTAGTAGTAGTAGTAGTAGTAGTAGTAGTAGTAGTAGTAGTAGTAGTAGTAGTAGTAGTAGTAGTAGTAGTAGTAGTAGTAGTAGTAGTAGTAGTAGTAGTAGTAGTAGTAGTAGTAGTAGTAGTAGTAGTAGTAGTAGTAGTAGTAGTAGTAGTAGTAGTAGTAGTAGTAGTAGTAGTAGTAGTAGTAGTAGTAGTAGTAGTAGGCTAGTAGTAGTAGTAGTAGTAGTAGTAGTAGTAGTAGTAGTAGTAGTAGTAGTAGTAGTAGTAGTAGTAGTAGTAGTAGTAGTAGTAGTAGTAGTAGTAGTAGTAGTAGTAGTAGTAGTAGTAGTAGTAGTAGTAGTAGTAGTAGTAGTAGTAGTAGTAGTAGTAGTAGTAGTAGTAGTAGTAGTAGTAGTAGTAGTAGTAGTAGTAGTAGTAGTAGTAGTAGTAGTAGTAGTAGTAGTAGTAGTAGTAGTAGTAGTAGTAGTAGTAGTAGTAGTAGTAGTAGTAGTAGTAGTAGTAGTAGTAGTAGTAGTAGTAGTAGTAGTAGTAGTAGTAGTAGTAGTAGTAGTAGTAGTAGTAGTAGTAGTAGTAGTAGTAGTAGTAGTAGTAGTAGTAGTAGTAGTAGTAGTAGTAGTAGTAGTAGTAGTAGTAGTAGTAGTAGTAGTAGTAGTAGTAGTAGTAGTAGTAGTAGTAGTAGTAGTAGTAGTAGTAGTAGTAGTAGTAGTAGTAGTAGTAGTAGTAGTAGTAGTAGTAGTAGTAGTAGTAGTAGTAGTAGTAGTAGTAGTAGTAGTAGTAGTAGTAGTAGTAGGCTAGTAGTAGTAGTAGTAGTAGTAGTAGTAGTAGTAGTAGTAGTAGTAGTAGTAGTAGTAGTAGTAGTAGTAGTAGTAGTAGTAGTAGTAGTAGTAGTAGTAGTAGTAGTAGTAGTAGTAGTAGTAGTAGTAGTAGTAGTAGTAGTAGTAGTAGTAGTAGTAGTAGTAGTAGTAGTAGTAGTAGTAGTAGTAGTAGTAGTAGTAGTAGTAGTAGTAGTAGTAGTAGTAGTAGTAGTAGTAGTAGTAGTAGTAGTAGTAGTAGTAGTAGTAGTAGTAGTAGTAGTAGTAGTAGTAGTAGTAGTAGTAGTAGTAGTAGTAGTAGTAGTAGTAGTAGTAGTAGTAGTAGTAGTAGTAGTAGTAGTAGTAGTAGTAGTAGTAGTAGTAGTAAAGGGATTGTCTTCTGCCTAAGCCTCTTGGCTTATAAAACGTCCCATCCAAATATTTATTTTTCTTTAATTAGGTTCCATTTACATGCGAAAAACAACAAAACTATGATTGCAATTTCAATCATCATAATCATAAAACATTTTCACTAAAATGTGTATGTTTGTTAAGTAGATTTTTGAAGGCGTTAGTAGATGGTGCATTTTTTTTAGTTCAGGTGGCAGTGAGTTCCAGGAGTTAGCAACTCTCTTACTGAAACAATGCTTACGTTTGTTAGTGTTATACCGTTGAATTTGAACTTTTCTTGGTTTCTAGTTGTGTTAGACAAGGATGGTGAGAAAAGATCAAAACTGATATCATCTAAGTTGTGAAAATGTGTGTACATTTGAATGACGTCACCTCTTTATCCGCCTTCCCTTTAGTGAATGTAAGTTTAACCTTTTTAATCTATCACGGTACGTTAGATCTTTACAACTTTTTTACTAATTTTGTTGCTCTCCTTTGAACTCTTTCAATTCATGATGACTGTCTCTTAAGATATGGGTACCAGATAACGTTACCATATTCCAAGTGAGGACGAATCATAGTCTTACACAATAACAACAATATTTCCTTATCACGGTACGGTTTTGAGAGCTTTCAGTTCTGCGTCCAACGAGATTAGAGTGTAGGTATCGCGTTCGCCTCGTCTACAATAAACTCGAGTTCGAACCTGGGTACAGGGGATTTAATTTTCCTCTCACTATCCATGCACTAGGCCTTACGTGGACTTTTTCGGATGAGACGATAAACCGAGATCCCGAGTACCCATGCACGTAGCACACGTTAAACCCAGTGGCAATGAAGAACATTTTGGTCAAAATATGGTCAAAATGTACTCCAAAATATGGTCTAAATTTACTCCGAAATATGGTCAACATTTACTCAATGCCATTATGAAATCCAAAATACGCTTGGAGTGCACAGAATGCTAGTGAATTGTGGCTGCTCGCTCAGTTCCACATACAATTAACCTTGCATCTTACTTCCATTTCCCATTTCACTGGCCAAAGTGAACCTTTCAAAATATTGCCTTTAGTGTCTTTTTAAAAAAATGAACGAATGCTCACGATTATGATATTTGGCTTGTGAAATGCATGCGTGTGGCGAGAAAATCGAGACAGTTAACAGCTTGAATATCAAATTCGACAACTTGTGCCCGTTTTCCCTCAGAATATTATTTTTTAAAATTAATATTTGTCTTTAAATAAGAACCTAACAATAAACAAACTTTGCGTGTTGACGAAGAAGCTGTTCTCTGCTGTCTGAGCAACTGAACTAATTTGTGTCTGTCCTTTTAGCTATTATTTTTTTTTACAGTCGTTTGTTTACTTCTTCTTCTTCTTCTTCTTCTTCTTCTTCTTCTTCTTCTTCTTCTTCTTCTTTCTTTCTTTCTTTCTTCTTTCTTTCTTTCT
>CM065682.1:76880055-76885055 GCA_017654935.2 Phymorhynchus buccinoides
TTAAATTGAAAATAAAACAGTGATTATCTTTCAGCTGCAAAACATCATTTTATTCGTTAAAACTCAAACACGTAACAGCAATACAAACAGCATGGCGGTTACATTAAAAAACCTGAAAAAGAAATAACGACAATCAATCCGTCGGAGCACAAAATTAAAATAAGTATCCACTGGGAACAGAAAATAAGGACAATGGAAAACACACTGCTGGAACAGATATAATTCTACAGGTATGCAACAAAGTAAATGAGAACGCTAAAGTCCAATGGTTTGCAAATTGACACAAAGTACAAGCAGATATTGTAATCGCAAAGCAATAACTAGCTTCATAAAAAAACAATGGCCAAGATTCTCTTAAAGGTGGACCTGGGCGGATGCGTTTTTAGCAAGAAACAGGTCAAAATCACCACAAAAACAGCCTTTTCAAGGATAGGAACTCACTTTGCTCTGGTTTCCAAGACATTAATCCGCCAGAAAGGCGATTCCTCCTTGGCGGAGATGCTGGAGAGAGTAGCCATTTTGGACGGGGTGGGTAGAGGTCACTCATCGTGGTTGAAGCGTTTTCTTTTTTTTGTAGTGCAGCTAAAAATAAAAAAAGCTATTTCCTTTGTTGTGTGCGAAACTCTTTTTAGATAAAAAATAAAATTTATAAAAAAAAGTAAAAAAGGCTTGTATTGTGAAAATGTCGTGCAAACGATTTGGTCTAAACGCAGGCAGCCATTAGAAAAGAGACGTCTTCTCTTTGGATGAAAGAATTTGACTTCCAGCACCTCCGCCAAGGAGGAATGGCCGATTTGACGGTTTGATTTCTAGGAAACCAGAGCAAAGTGAGTGTTGCAATCTCTGTAAAGGGTGTTTTCCTGGTGATCTCGACGTGTTTCTTTCAAAAACTCACCCATCAGGGTGCCCCTTTAAGGGCAAAGCAGGAAGTAGTTTCATAAAAACAATGGCCAAGATTTTCTTAAGTAATGGTCAACATCCGGTGAGAATGCACAATGTAGATAATGGCAAAACTTTCTAATGGCGATACACATTTACACACATTGAAGCACATTTAAACATTATTTCGTGACAAGGGGAAACATGTCTTTACATTTTATGCTAAAGCTTTCGTGACAGAGGTTTCCTTTTGCATGTGCAGTTTTCATCACTGCCAAGGTTTCGGTTTCGGTTTCGCCTGTCTTTTTTGTAGGTTTGTCTATGTGTCTGTCTTTTGGAGTGGAGTCTCCTTTACATGCATAACTTCTAAGTCAAATTCTATCTTCACAAAGTCCTTGAATGTAGCAGAGTGTGCGCAAATCTAAACTGAATTGGCTCTCTTGTTTGAAGTCTGACAATGCTTTCTATTTCCTAGTGTCAAATCTAAATTAAAAACACATCCCTTCACCCTAAGACAAAAACAATTAGAAATAACTTTAATAACAAGTACCTGAAATAGTAGCTAAAACAAACCACTGATCGTTAAGCCATTTATTTCTCTAAAGAACTTAATTAATTTCTTGCAAGTTTAAGAAAATAACTGCATGCTTTCGGTCAAGAATATTTATAGTTCAAAATGTTCAAAGGTTCTACAAAGTATAAATAGTCAATCCAAACTGGACCACCTGACTTAAAACTACTACAATAAAATATAATTTCTGAATGTCAAGAATCAAAGCCATGTTCTCCAGGAAGAGGTGGTTACAAGTTTGTTTGCAGCATGCCGAAGAAGGTATGTATACGTCCTTTGTAAGTAAGGACACGTATTCAACGTTTTGCAAAGATTAGTTCCACAAACAAGTTTCAGTTGAACAATAGGGGAAGACGGGGTAAAAAGCGCATGGGCGGGTAAGAAGCCCACCCCAATTATCTCATGAAATGAAGCCAATTTCAGTCTCATTTTGCCCATGAGACGAGCCTTAATGTCTAGCATTCGTCTCATGGGCAAATTTGACTGAAAGTTTCTAATTTCAGTCTCATTTTGCCCATGAGACGAGCCTTAATGTCTAGCATTCGTCTCATGGGCAAATTTGACTGAAAGTTTCTTTATTTCATGAGATAATTGGGTGGGCTTCTTACCCGCCCATGCGCTTTTTACCCCGTCTTCCCCTATCCATGGAATCTTACCTTGTATAAAACTAAAACCTATTTGGATAAATCTTTCTTCAAAAATGAACATCTGATCGTCGTCTTCTTTTTCTTTTGCAGGACGATTAATTTGACACAAGCAAAACTCACGCAATGTCCGCTTAGGAAGTGATGACATCTACCTGTTTAACTGGCTCCAGACGACCAACTACAGCCTCAATTGTTTGTGCTTTCAGCTTGCTGCTGGACAATCTGCAGAGTCTCTGCATCCATGCATCCATCCACCAGTGCGTCCACAACGCGCCACCTGTCAGCAGCTACCATTTTCAGAAAATGTCTCAAAAGGAAATCCAACACTTTACGGTTAGTAGAACGCTCATAGTGTTTCAGGACATATCGTGAATTATTGCGCATAAGTAGCAGCGCATGGTCCACATGACTTTCTTTTTGACAGGCGTCTGCTAAACATGCTATTCCCTGTGTGGAACTTAGGTCAACGTAACAGTCTGAATCAAATACCTCAAGTTTCAGAGGAAGGGAAGCCATCATGGCGACTCCTACTGGAAGAAGCTTGTCTTTTAGGAGAATCAGTTTGACAATGGCTAGAACTTTGCTGTGGTGGAGTTTGGATTCATCATATTTATCATCTTTGTCACAATATTTATTGAAGAAACCAACCACCAAATCCCACTTTTCCATGACAAGGGCCAGGTAAAAGGCCAGATAGTCGTTTTTGTTGGCGACACACCACTGCATCAGTTTCGACATATTGCGAGACCATTGCGATGGTTGCCGTCTACTTGTCAACCTCTGTTTCACACTGTGCACAACTTCCATCACATGGCCCACGTCTTTGAGCTTGAACCACTTGTCGATAGATGGCACAATGTAACGCCGTAAACATTCCCTTCTTGCTGCTCTGTCCAAACAGCGCAACACCAAGTCAATCAAATCCCTGTGTTTGGATGGCGAGTAGGTCAAGCCAAACAGTAGATCAGGCAGGGCTAACCAAACGTTCGTCTGCTCCATCTTTCTTACGATTAATAAGATTTCATCAATCGACGACTCAGGTCGTGCTTCTAGTTTGCTCACACAAACCTTATAAATGAAATCAGGTTGATATTCAACTGCGCGTTTGTACGCATACTCTAAATCTTCGTGGCTTTTATTCTGGTTTGAACGTCTATAAACCACGCAGCGCAGTTTACACAACTCCACAAAGCAGTGGGCACATTCGAAGTCTGTGCTGTATTCAATGGCTTCTGTGAACATTTCGAATTCGCCTGGTGCCTGCAATTGCTCAGCGAAGCGCTCAATAAAGGCTTCCAGACTACAGGTTACTGAACAGTCTTCTCCGAATTCCAAGGAATCGTCATAACACTCATCAGTAGCATGGGGCGATGGAGAGGAATGGAGGATATCTGCAGCTGGAGGACTTGGTGCCTGAAACACATCATGTAAAACCGTTCAGCAATCACACTTATCACACGCTGATAAATGTTGGTCGGTGCTCTTTTGCTGTTTCAGGACCCGCCTCTTGGAACAAACTTCCTATCTCCGTCCTCTCTGCTTTCAAATCATTATTTTAAAACCCACCTGTTTCCCCGTCATTGAAGTTCATTCTCTCTTTCTCTCCTCTCTTTTGCCTTTAGGTCTATTTCTCAAACGTGTGTGTATTAATTTCTTTTCCATCGCTGCATAGCGTCTTTGTTTGAATGTGTTATGAATGATTAACGTCTGTGTGCGCATTGATTTGATTTAGCACCATGTAAACACTGTATGTTGTTCTTGTTGTACCTGGGTACAGGGGATTTTTCCCCCTCTCATTCTGCACTAGGCCTTAACGGTCTGAACGTGGAGTCTTTCGGATGAGACGATAAACCGAGGTCCCGTGTGCCCATGCACTTAGCATACGTTAACCCAGTGGCAACGAAAAAGTTGTCATTTGGTCAAAATCCCCCCCCCCCCCCCCCTCCCTCATCAGTGACAAAAATCGCATGAAAAAACATTGGGTGGCGTGCCTCTGGCTGCGACGCGTTCTCAGGTGGGAGCAACCCGAATTTCACAGAGACGCCTCTGTGACTATAAAGTACCTAATACCTAATACCTTGTTGTTGTGTGCATATGTGCTCCGTTGATGAACGATTACAAATGTCTAAGGCGTTTCGTCGGTTACTTTGTTACCTGGTTTTAAGGATATCTTGTTTCATGGTCACGACACGACATAGCATATTATTAACGGACTATTCGTTCTCTCCTACCCTTTAACATGTAACAGTGCATAATGTTTCAGGAATCAATCATTCTGTTTGGAAAGCTGCGCTCGAAAATTGAAACATACTTGCAAATTCATCAGAGTTTTATGAAGTATTAATTCAATTACTTGGTTTTATGCATTTTCACAACGGAAACATAAATTTAGTGAAAGCTTTCAAACTGTTGATGTGAAGTCACAAGTAAATGTCACAATTCAAGTAATGGTCTCATTCCCAGTCGACTGATGATTGAACGTAATCAAAAATTTTTTTTTTTATAAAAAAGCTCAATGTCAAGTTCAGATCACTTTCATATTGTTTAAAGGTTGTGTTTTTGTGTTTTGGTCGATAACGTTTTGTGTACAACATAGATAATAATGAAGTCAAGGTAACATAATTGCCACGTCTTAATATACCCTTTCGATATATGACTTTTAATTACACAAGTTGTGTCAAAAAGATGACCCATTTAAAATAATACATCGTGTTGATTAAACGAATCACCATAACTGAACAAATACTTCATCGGCACACCACAGTTACTTCTCCAGTGAACTTGACCTTTGACCAACGACTTTCAAATTGGAACTTGGCCTATACATTCTCATTACATAGTGTATCCGCATGCAAAATGTGAGTTCCCAAGGTCCGTCCGTTCAAACGTTATGTCAGTCAGTC
>CM065682.1:76890055-76897555 GCA_017654935.2 Phymorhynchus buccinoides
TCTCTCTCTTGCCATTAGGTCTGTTTCTGCTATATTCCATTTATGTTATCTGTGTGTGTGTTCGCGTTGTATTGCGTTTGTGTTTGAATGCGCTTTGAATGCTAACGTGTGTGTGCGCTTTGATTTGATTTCTATCAAGATTCAGCGCCGTATAAATACTGTATGTTGTTGTTGTTGCGTGCGTGTGCGTGTGCGTGTGCGTGCGTGTGTGTGTGTGTGTGTGTTTGCTGTGTTCTAGTGTTTGCTGTGTTCTAGTGTTCTCCATACTGTGCATGATAGTTCATCATGTGGGACTTTTTATTTCCATGGGCTTTGTTTATCCATCCGAGCTTTAGAATTCTTTTGATTCATATTTTTCTGTTGGCAAGAGCTGCCAATTTGAATCTGCCGGCACAGCCATTTTCGCCCAACGCCAGCTGTTTGCCTGTTCAGCAGTCATATTCAGACAGGCAAGAACAGCTACTTTCCAATGCTCCTGTCATTGCTGTCCGCGCTATTCCAACTGACCACCAGCAACCATGCCATCAGACAAGAGAATGTGCTAGGCCTAACCCAATCCCAGACTGCGCGCGCATCAAGTACTCGCGCTCTGAGCTGTTAGCGATTCCATGTGCTCGCATGCAAGCTAATTCTATCTCGCAGCCTCGCCTACTTGGCCTCGGCGTGTCTCTACCCAGAAAAAGATACCCCCGTAAAAACAAACCCCGGACAAGTGTGTCAATTCTATCTGCGCCGCTTGCCTCATCATCATCATCTGACCAACTCACTCCACCCTCACCATCTAGATGTCTGCCTCCTTCCACTTCTTCCTGCCTGCCTGACGACCATGATGACTCCACTCCTGTGCCACCCCTCAACTTTCCTGTGTCTCCTGCTTTGTCTACCACAGCTTCTCCTTCATCAGCCTTCCAGCACTGTGACTCTGTATCTGTTCTATCCACCACCCCTTCATCCCCGCGTTGTGTACCTGAACCATGTGTCGACATCTGTGTGACCAACGACTGTGACCCTGACTGTGATGTGTCTTCTAACCAGCCATTTTCTTCACTACTGCTGCCTTCAACGCCCAGATCTCCATCTTCGCCTCCCCCTACAGCACCCAGCCACCAGTGTGACGTGTCATCTGTGTCACTGAACTCTGACAGTTTTAGTGTATGTGTATTTAACGCACAGTCTGTCTGCCCTGAGAACAAAGCGGACTATATTGCGGACTATGTTTTTGAGCATGACTTTGATTTAGTTTTTATAACCGAAACGTGGCTCAAAAGTAATGGACATGAACCTACACTAAAGCAGCTAACTCCTCCTGGCTACAAAATTAAATCCTTCCCCCGTTCTTCTTTAGGTGGGGGCCTCGCTGTACTGTATAGGGACGTGTTAGATAAATTCCTTTCCTTCAACACAACCCTCCCCTTCCCCCATCTGTCTTTCGAGGCTGTAGAAGTTGTTCTTAGCATGTCTGGTCAATCTGTTGTCTTCTCCTGTATCTATCGTCCTCCGCCTAGCAGAACTAACAATCTCACTGATTCAATGTTTCATCCCGAATTTGAAGCCCTCCTTGACTCCTATTCTCTGAACCGCAGTCCTCTTATTGTGCTAGGTGATTTTAATTTTCACTTTGATAACCAACAGTCCTCTCACACAAAGCGTCTCTGCCTCTCACTTGCCAACCACTCCCTCTCTCAGCTTGTAACTGAGCCTACACACAACAAGGGCCACATCATAGACTGGCCAATCGCGCGTAATTCCGGCCAACTGGTTTCATCAGTGTCAGTGTCTAAGATCCTTTCCTCTGACCATTTTGCCGTCCTCGCCAGTCTTAATCTTTCCCAAACTCCCAGAAATAAACGTACGGTCACGCGCCGTAATCTCAAGTCTATAGATATTCATACTTTTAGTTCAGAGGCAACAGAACTCCTTTCTAACGTGAGTATTTCCGACGACCCTGCCTCGACTTTTAATTCTACTATAACTTGCTTGATAAACACGCTCCCCCATCCACTCGTGTTGTGCCCGATCGTCCCTGCGCTCCCTGGTACACGCCTGAACTTAGAGTAAGTAAACGCACTAGTCGTAAGGCTGAGCGTCAGTGGCGGGCCTCAAAACTAGAAATACATCGTCAGATATATCAGTTTCTCCGTAACATCTTCACACTTCTTCTGGCCAAGGCAAAAACAAGCTATTTTTCATCTAAAATTCTTGAAGCCAACACAACAAAGGTCCTGTTCTCCACCATGTCTGATCTCCTAGGCAACAAGAAATCAAGTCCTATGCCATCAAATATCAGTCCTGACAAACTGCCAGAAACCTTTTCCTCCTTCTTCTCCACCAAGATTATCGATCTACGATCAAAAATCGACTCCATGACTTTTCAACCAACTATTCGGGAGTTTTAGCGGGAGTTTTTCGCCTAGCCGGCTGAATCATTTACTCTCGTCATTATTCTGTTGTTGGTGTGTTTTCAGTAGTGCTTGAGTTGTTGTTTTGTGTCTGTGTGTTCGTGATGAACTGCACATTATTTTGGGCTGCTTTCTGTGCCTCTCTGCCTCCGGACATGAGAGTAATTTGGTTTATTTTCTTGACGAGACTGGTTGGCTTGTTGGATTCTCCAAGCCAGCCATGTTTCCAGCACCGGCCAAACAACGCCATGCCTAAATTGCCTACCATCCCTTTTCTTCAGTCTCCTTCTTCCTTCCCTCTGCCTGACCACTACATGCACGCAACACGCGTGCGTGCGCCACCACTCTGCCAGCTCCCCTCTCCCCCACTACAGTACAGCCGCAATGAGTTACTGGCTGTACAACCTTCGACCCCTGACTCTGCCCTTGTTGCCACGCTACGTCATCTGCGTAAAGGGATTAATCTTCCACGCACGCGAGGCTGCAGAGGAGGAAAAAGGAAGCAACGGAAGATTTCTGTCGTCTGCTCAATTCCTCGCCTTCCCCCTTCACCTACCAAACGGATGAGTATTTCTAACTTGCTTACTGTTCCCGTTGCTTCGCCTACAAAAGATGCTAATTTTATTGTTGCCCAGTTTAACCCCCGTTCCGTTGGCGTCCCACAGAAACGTTCTTCTATTAATTATTTCATTGTAGAGAACGATGTTGATATTTTTTGCATCACTGAATCCTGGCTTCCGCCTTCGGGTGATGAAGCTAAATGCGCTGATCTCTCTCCCCCTGGCTACAAAACCATCTCCTATCCTCGCTCTTCACGTGGCGGAGGCATTGCCTTTGTCGTGCGTGAAAAACTGTGCCTCCATCTCACCTCTACCTCCCTCTTCCCCATTCCACACTCCTCCTTTGAACTGGCCCAGCTCTCCGTTACTCTCCGTCAGCACTGCCTACAGCTTTTCTGCCTCTACCGCCCCCCTCCCAACAAGAAAAACAAACTTTCGGACTCCCTCTTCCTCGACGAGTTTCCCTCTTTGCTGGAGCACTGCAACACTATCAGCGGTGTTCCAATCATCATGGGAGACTTCAACATTCATGTTGATGTTCCCACTGACCCCCTCACCCTCCGCTTCACCGCACTGCTGGATGACTTCGACCTGCACCAGGCTGTGACCTTCCCCACCCACCAGAAAGGTCACACCCTTGACCTGGTTATCGTCAGACGTGACGACGAAGACGTCCTGCGGTCTACTGCTCCTGACTCCTTCCTGGACTTTTCTGACCATCTCTGTGTTCTTTCCTGCCTCCGTTTATCTCGCCCTTCATGCCCTCCTGTGTATGCTGAGACCAGGAAGATCTCCTCCATCGACATCACTGCCTTCATGTCTGACCTCAGGGCCAGACTTGACTCAACTCTACAGCCTTCTGCCGACCAGCTCCACCACCTCCTGACCAGTCTACTCGACCTCCACGCCCCTGTCATCCGTCGCAAGATCTCCAGTAGGCCTCCATCACCGTGGTATGCTTCTGTGGCACCTGAGGTGACTCAGGGTAAACAAGAACGCCGCCGTGCAGAGCGCCAGTGGGTTAAGACTGGACTTGAAATTCACAAACAGATTTTTCGAGCCATGAACAAAATTGTGTCTGACATTATAGATAAGGCCAAATGCTCTTGTTTGAATGCCCAAATTCTCGCTTGTACCACTTCACGTCAATTGTTTAGTTTAGCCAACTCCCTCCTTGGTAAACCAAAGTCCACACCTCTACCTTCTTCTATCCCTGTGTCTGAACTCCCTCAACGTTTCTCTGATTTCTTTCACAGCAAGATAGCCACCATCCGCCACAATCTTGATTCTCAATCTGCTCCACCATCAACTGACTCTGTCCCTGATCCCTCCTTTTCTGGCAGTATGTGGTCTGAGTTCCGTTCTGTTTCCACTGATGAGGTTAAGAAGATTTTGACCCGAACTCAGACTAAAACCTGTGAACTAGACCCTCTACCTTCATCTCTCTTCTCCCAGTGTCTTGATGATCTCCTTCCTTACTTTACATCCATCATCAATGAATCTCTATGTTCAGGCCGCTTTCCAACTCATTTCAAATCTGCAGTTGTCAAACCTCTCTTAAAGAAGCCTAGTCTTGATCCTGAAAATCTAAAGAACTATCGGCCTGTCTCTAATCTTTCATTCCTTTCTAAGCTTACGGAAAAGGTGGTTCTTAAACAGCTGTCTGACCATCTTCAGGTAAATGATCTCTACTATCCAAACCAGTCTGCTTATCGAGCAGGTCACAGTACTGAGACAGCCCTCTTAAAGATAACGAACGACCTGCTCACTGCCTTGGATGAAAACAAGGTTTCTCTTCTCTCTCTCCTTGATCTTTCTGCAGCGTTTGACACTATTGACCACTCCATCCTCATTTCTAGACTTCACACCTCCTTTGGTCTATCTGGGGCTGTTCTTTCCTGGTTTTCTTCCTACCTCTCTGATCGCACACAGAAAGTTGTTGTCAATGGTTCTCCATCTCTTCCAAAAGGTCTTCAGTTCGGTGTGCCCCAAGGTTCAGTCTTAGGCCCTATCCTTTTTGTTCTTTATACCCAACCTCTCTCCGCCATCATCAACCAGCATTCTATTCTACATCATAGCTTTTCTGATGACAATCAACTGTACATTTCTGCCCACCTGAGTCAATTAGATCAAATGATTTCTTCTTCTAAGTTGTGCATCTCTGCTGTTAAAACATGGATGTTTTACAACAAACTGCAACTGAATGCTGATAAGACAGAGATGATTCTTGTAGCCTCTAACCACACAATTAAAACTCAGGTTCTCCCAGGTTCTGTAGACATTGATGGCACTGAGATCAAGCTATCGGCATCCGTCCGCAATCTAGGTGTTACTTTGGACCAAACCCTTTCTTTCAAACAGCATGTTTCCAATGTTTGCAAGGCTTGCTATCTAGAACTTCGAAGAATTAGTTCCATCCGTCGTTTCCTCTCTCAGGATGCCCTGAAGACTCTAGTATGTGCTTTTGTCCTGTCTCGCCTTGACTACTGTAACTCACTTCTTGCTGGCTGTCCATCAATTCTCATCTCTAAGCTCCAACGGGTCCAGAATAATGCTGCTCGTCTCATTTCTCGCTCCCCTAGGTACGATCACATCACTCCGGTTCTTCGTTCCCTACATTGGCTCCCAGTTCAATCACGTATTGACTACAAAATTCTCCTCCTTGCCTTCAAGTCACTGAATGATCAAGCTCCCCAGTATCTCTCTGATCTTCTTCATCTCTATGTCCCAGCTCGCCAACTACGTTCGTCTTCTGATTCTCGTCTCCTTTCCATTCCCTCCATCCGTCTCAAATCTGCTGGCCAACGTTCTTTTTCTTGTCAAGCACCATCTCTGTGGAATTCTCTGCCTTCTCCTCTCCGACACTCCAACTCAGTCTCCTCATTCAAAACCTCTCTTAAAACCCATCTTTTTCCTGCTGCGCCCTAAATATTTGATCAGTTGTCTATCGTTGTGTGCACGTGAGGGAAGATTGATTTAAGAGGTTTGTGCTGTGTTTTGTGGTGCGTGTGTGTGTGTGTGTGTGTGTGTGTGTGTGTGTGTGTGTGTGTGTGTGTGTGTGTGTGTGTGTGTGTGTGTGTGTGTGTGTGTGTGTGTGAGTGTGTGTGTTGTGTGTGTGTGTGTGTGAGCATGAATGTGTGCTTGTGTGTATTTTGGTTTTTGTGGGTTGTGTGTGCACGCATGTGTGTGTGTTTGTGTGCGTGTCTGTGTGTCTGTCTGCGTGCGTACGTTGTGTGTGAGGGTGTTTGTGTCTGCGTGTTGGTGTATGTGGTCAGTCCATGCGGCTCAGTTGCTGTGACTTACCGAATGGGGTATGAACGAGTTGGCGTCAATAATTGTGTGTTTATGTGTGTGTGTGTGCGTGTGTGTGTGTGTGTGTGTGTGTGTGTGTGTGTGTGTGTGTGTGTGTGTGTGTGTGTGTGTGTGTGTGTGTGTGTGTGTGTGTGTGTGTGTGTGTGTGTGTGTGTGTGTGTGTGTGTGTGTGTGTGTGTGTGTGTGTGTGTGTGTGTGTGTGTGTGTGTGTGTGTGCGCGTGCGCGTGTGCGTGTGTGTGTGCGTGTGTGTGTGCGTGTGTGTTAGAGAGAGAGAGAGAGTTGCTTTGCATATGCACTGTTGGTGGTTGGTGTCACTCTTGAATGTTGTTTTTTGTTATCTGTTGATGAATAATTGATTGTAAAGCGCTTTGGGCTCATCTGAGGTAAAGCGCTATATAAATGTACTGTTATTATTATTATTATTATTATTCCAGACCCATAATTCACTGGTGCCCCCCTTCTCTCTTTCAAGCCGGTGTCTGAGACCGAAGTTCTTTCTACTTTGAAAGAAATGCATTTTAAATCCTGTGATCTTGACCCCATCCCAGCCTCTCTTTTCTCACAAATCTATCAACACCTTCTGCCATCAATCACCAACATCAATTTATTCTTCTTTAGTTCCAGGTGTGTTTCCTTTTGCTTTCAAAACCGCTCTTGTAAGGCCCCTTCTCAAGAAGAACAATCTGGATCCTAATAATCTGAAAAACTACAGACCTGTATCTAACCTCCCTTTTCTATCCAAACTCCTTGAGAAGACTGTTCTGAAACAACTTAACGATCATCTATCCTCAAACAATCTTCATCATCCTTATCAGTCTGCCTATAGAACCAACCACAGTACTGAAACAGCCCTTGTTCAAATCGTCAATGACCTCTTACTTGCTTCTGATGCTGGTCAAATCTCTCTTTTGACACTTCTTGATATCTCTGCTGCCTTTGATACCATAGACCACTCCATTCTTCTATCTCGTCTTGAACATACTTTTGGAATTAAGGGCCCTGCTCTTTCTTGGGTTTCCTCTTACCTTTCTGATCGTTTTCAATCAGTTCTGGTCAATGGTCGTCAGTCTGAACAGGTTAGGCTTTCTTGTGGAGTCCCCCAGGGGTCTGTGCTTGGTCCTGTCTTGTTTACTTTGTATACGTCACCTCTTGCCCATGTCATCGACCAGCACAACATGAAACATCACTTCTATGCAGATGACTCACAACTCCAAAACAGTACAACCCC
>CM065682.1:76900055-76928879 GCA_017654935.2 Phymorhynchus buccinoides
CTCTCTTTCTCTCTGTCTCTCTTTGTCCTCCCTCCCTCTCTCTCTCTCTCTCTCTCTCTTCTCTCTCTCTCTCCTCTCTCTCTCTCTCTCTCTCTCTCTCTCTCTCTCTCTCTCTCTCTCTCTCTCTCTCTCTCTCTCTCTCTCTCTCTCTCTCTCTCTGAAAAGGTTGACCACACACAAAGGAATCTCCTTGACAGAGGCAGCCTTCAGGGCAGGTCATGTCACAGGTCAGCTCATCATCCTGCTGCGGACACTGACCCCAGCCATCACACAGGTGATCTTCATGCACACAGACTGTGGACTCTTGACATTGGTAGTAATGGGGGCATTTGATCGTCTCACAGGTCTGTTCATCTTCTCCGTAAACGCAGTCATTAAACCCGTTACATCGAGTGTAGACAGGGAGACAGTACAGAATTTCAGTGGGGCAGCGATAATGAGTGTCAGGACACGAGTCCTCTGCTTTCATCATCTCCCAGGTAAAGTAACCGGTGCCGTCCAAATTGACGTGAAATCTTTGGGTTCGTGGAACTATCATTTCGCTGATTAGATAGTGAAACTTAGTTGTTGAATTGCAATCCACCTCATCAGAACTGTCCAAATAGTCTGAAAATTCGCTACAACGTTGGTTGTGTGAAACACACTGAGCGTTGCTGCACACAAAGCCATGACACAAGGGATGCTCGCAAAATGACTCATCACTGTCATCAAGGCAGTGCCGTCTGAAGTCACAGACGAAAGTGCAATGAACTGTTGTGATACCATCACCACATGAAAACACTCCGGGGAATGAATGTCTGCTGGTCGTCTTAAGAGATGATGAAGACAGGTTGTCACGGTTACTTACATTCATAAATGAATGAGAATGCCTGGATGTTATTGCCTCAATATTACTCTTGAAATACAAAAACAGTTGTGAAAATTGTCCGTACAGAGAAACAAACAAGAGTTGCCTTGTTCTTTTCATCTTGTGTTCAGTCACGTTTGGGCCGATAACAAATACGGTGAAACCGCTGGGTGACGCCATTCGTTTCACAAACACACGTGCACAGAAGCAGAATAGTTTATAATTATGTGTTGAAATGAGACGTAGATGAGAAAGGTCTTTAAAAATATCCACATGAAACGTTTCCACAGGACTGTCATCTAAGTAGAGATCTGTCAGATGTGGAATATACTTAAAACCGTTAGGGCCGATAGTGTGGATGTACGTAAAGTTTAAGTTCAGTTTCTGTAAATGAGCAAACATTGCCCATACTTCAGAATCAAACACTTCTAGTTTTATATATGACAGGTCTGCTGACAGTAGCACTGTGGTCAGGGTATCTAAGAAATAATCTGCGCTGAAAGATGTAAGAGGGTTCTTAGACAAGGAAAGAGCCTGCAGATTGTGTAACCCCGCAATAGAACTGATGTTGAAACGATTCAATCTGTTGTTACTTAGATCAATGAATCTCAGGTTTAACAATTTCAGTTTAGGCAGATTTGTCAGAGCGCAGTGTGCAAGAACCAAATGAATGAGATAAACATTTTCACTGACATCAGAAGGTGTCATTCCTGAACCAGAGGCATCCAAAGAGTGGAGGTTAGAGAAGAGTTTTGCATTGAATGGCTTGAAGCAGAGGAATGAATGAGCCTGACAAAGGCAACTGCTGACTGGACAGGCCATACTACACGATGATTCATCGTCATACTGTGGACAGTGAGAGTAGCCATCACATATGTGGTCAATGTGTACACACACAGAGGAATACCTGCACTGGAGAAGTCCTGGGCATGTGATCTCCTCACACCACTGTTCGTCCTCATGTCCAATACAGTCATACATCCCATTGCACCGCGTGTAGATGGGCAGACAGTCGTTGAACTCACCAGGACAGCGGTAGTGACTGTCAGGACAGGAGTCAGTAACATTCATAGGTGTTACCTCGAATTGTATGAATCCCTCAAAATGTATTAAGACAGGAGAAGGAACACGTGTACGTCTGATTATTTCTTCCGAAATACACTTGTCTTTGTCTGATTCGTCCCTGCACTGTGGAATGCCCTCACACACCTTGATGTAGGAGACGCACTGACCATTGGAACACGTGAAAGAGGACTGGCTGCACACAGGATGCTGACAGAAGGATTCATCGCTGGAATCTGGAATTTCAAATTATATCTCAAAATTATGTACATTTTTGTTAAAAGCATAATTTATTATTTAAATATCTTTTAAAATTTATCGGTTTTATAACTGGTGACTAATGACGGGGCTAGTTAATGATTCCTACTTGTTTGGGCCGGAGGGAGGGAGGTAGAGGGACCCCTCCTCCCCAGCCGAAACAGTGGTAGGGCGTCGCTATATGAGTCCTACAGGGAGTGTGGGAGCACCCATTGAGATAACCCTGACAGTAAATGCACGTTCACGACTACTAAAGCACCCCCCGGAGTTCGCGCCGCGCACCCATCTACTGGGGGGGAGGGAGTAAAAAGAACTCAAACTCTAAAGAGTTTTACCGGCACTGGGGATCAGTGTCCCTACCACTGAGCCACGTCTCAGTGAAGCAAAGCAGGCTAGACTCTTTGAAGTATCGTCGCTCACATGCATCTTGCTGGTTTCTGCATGGGATGCCATGTTGGCATTGACTTGGCAGCTCACTATCTATCTCAAGGGGAATACATATGGTTTGAACAGGCATGGACCAGCAGTGTTGCATGCAAGGTCAGCGGCTTTCTGTTTACGTTATCGCAAGAAGTGCCACTGTTTGTCATGGTGTTTAACTGTTTAGATCACATGCTGACTTTTTGCTTTCCAAGTTATTCGTTGATATCGAATCAACGTACCACAGTCATAGTTTCCACCATGATGTGGCTAGTCGGCATCCTGTTGTCTCTGGTACTTTTTCTACCTGGACTGTCTCACTGGGGTCTTTCAGGCCAGTCTGGTCTGTGTCGACTGGCATTGTTTCAACACTATCAGTCTCAGAATAAGTTTACCTGGTTCAAAGTGATCACAACAATAAACTGTATCCTGTGCACGATGATCATAATGTTTCACGTAGTAAGTCGAAGGAGAACACCAGCATACAGAATCATGTTGGACCCAGAACAGAGGTTTCTGTATTCCTGTGTCCAGCTGATGAACAAAGTGTCCACCAAGGAGGCCGTGTGTTGGTTTGTGTTGGGTATTTCTACACTGTTGGCCACATGTGGTGTGAGTGGGTCAGACACGATCCAGGACCCTCTGGTAGTGTTCCTGTTACCTCTCAACTCTGCCCTCAGCCCTGTGCTCTACGTGCGGACTGCACTGACACAGCACAGAGGGAAAACACGGGAAGAAAAGGTGATCAAAATACTGCGCTCTAAACTTGGGATGGCATCCAGAAAACAAAGACCCATAAACGAAAGAAAAGAAACTGCAAAAAGAAATAAAGCAATCGCCATATATTAAAAGCAGGATGCTCAAGTCTTGGAGTATATGAACATTAAACATGTATATTACTGACACAGTGCAAACTTCCCCTTAAGAGAGAACACAAAGTCAGTTTCAAATGTTAAACCGTCTCACAGCACAGGTTGTAGGTAAAGGTGACTAGATTGAAAAGTTTTCGAATGTAGCATTCGAGAATCACCCGCGGAGCGCAGCCAACATTCCCACATGATTTCATCTTGGGAACTCCATTTTTCCGACCCCCCGACTTTTAGGGTCCAGCGATCTCCTTGACCTTGACCGTGACCTTGATTGGTCAACAATATTCGGAAGGAGCATAAGTCAAACCATCTTCATACCAAGTTTTAACATCCTATGTCGACTGGTGCGTGAGATATGGCTAAAAATAGATTTTCAGTTGTCAAGGTCATACGTCACCTTGACACCAAAAGGCACATCTACAGTACCTAGCCTACATGCACGTCAAGTTTCATCTTCCTATCCGTATTCCTTCATGGTGATATGCTGTTATCTTGGGAACTAGAGAGCGTCAGGGAAAGGCAAAAGATTAGAGCAGAATATTCAGCTGCCGATCCATGTTCTGTTATGGATGCTGCAGAGAGAGAGAGAGAGAGAGAGAGAGAGAGAGAGAGAGAGAGAGAGAGAGAGGAGAGAGAGAGAGAGAGAGAGAGAGAGAGAGAGAGAGAGAGAGAGAGAGAGAGAGAGAGAGAGAGAGAGAGAGAGAGAGAGAGAGAGAGAGAGAGAGAGAGAGAGAGAGAGAGAGAGAGAGAGAGAGAGAGAGAGACTTTGATTGTTTAATGACATTAGCCAGATACAGCTTTCGTGTCATGGGGGTTAGTACAACAACACCATCATTTCGTGCAACGTTTTCTTGCAAAACAAATTAAGCATACACAAAAATAATGATCAGGAACAGAAGATTTAGAACTAAGCAAAAGAGAGAGAGAGAGAGAGAGAGAGAGAGAGAGAGAGAGAGAGAGAGAGAGAGAGAGAGAGAGAGAGAGAGAGAGAGAGAGAGAGAGAGAGAGAGAGAGAGAGAGAGACAGACAGACAGACAGACAGACAGACAAGAAACAGAGATAGATACAGAGAGACAGAGACTACACAGAGAGAGACACACAGACAAACGGACAGACACACAGAGAGACAGAGACTACACAGAGAGAGAGAGAGAGAGAGAGAGAGAGAGAGAGAGAGAGAGAGAGAGAGAGAGAGAGAGAGAGAGAGAGAGAGAGAGAGAGGGGGGGGGGGGGGGGTAGAGAGAGAGAGAGAGAGAGAGAGAGAGAGAGAGAGAGAGAGGAGAGGGGTAGAGAGAGAGAGAGAGGAGGGGGAGAGAGAGAGAGAGAGAGAGAAAGAGAGAGACAGAGAGAGAGAGAGAGAGATAGAGATAGAGAGAGAGAGAGAGAGACAGACAGACAGACAGACAGACAGAGAGACAGAGACAGACAGAGACCGCGAGACCGAGAGCTAACAGATTAGAGCCGAATATTCAGCAGCAGAGACATTATCAGTTATGGCAGATGCATTGTGACTGAAAAATGACACGCTTGCTACGTGGGGGGACATTACCCCGCTTATATCTAGTTGTTACCCAGACAACTATCACTATCGCTTTCTGTCGCTTTGTTTGTCTGTCTGTCTGTTTGTTTGTTTGCCTGCTCTCTCTCTCTCTCTCTCTCTCTCTCTCTCTCTCTCTCTCTCTCTCTCTCTCTCTCTCTCTCTCTCTCTCTCTCTCTCTCTCTCTCCCCCTATCTCTCCTCTCTCTCTCGTCTCTCCTCTCTCTCTCTCTCTCTCTCTCTCTCTCTCTCTCTCTCTCTCTCTCTCTCTCTCTCTCTCTCTCTCTCTCTCTCTCTCTCTCGGGGCTGGGTGTAAAAAAGTATGTATACTTATCTCATTACCCTGTATAAATAAAATGTCGTTCGTTCGTTCGTTCGTTCGTTCGTTCTCTCTCTCTCTCTGTCTGTCTGTGTGTGAGAGTGTGTAAGTGTGCATACATATGTGTGTGTGTGTGTGTCTGTTTCTGTGTGCGTGTGTGTGTCTCTGTGCGTCTTTCTCTCTTCTCTTCTCTGATGTGCCACCCCCCACCCCCCCCCCCCTGCATTTCTCGGTTAATTCCATTTTTTCCGTTTTTGCCTTTCTTACCAAACATAAAGCTGTATTTTATTAACCTTTTCAGCTAATTATCTTTTTGGAATAATAACCCTAACCCTAACCCTTACCCCCTCCCCCCCCCCCCCTATAAGACGGAAAAACACAATGAACCACGACTGTGACAAATGCCGCGGTGTACTGCAGTACATAGGGGGGGGGGGGGTCCTATTAAATAATGGCCTTTATCATGACTGTAATTAATTATTGAACAAAGATTATTAGCTGAAAATGTTCATAAAATACAGCTTCATGTTTGGTAAGAAAGGCAAAAACGGAAAAAAATTGAATTAACCGGTTAACCGAGAAATGTAGTAGGGGTGACACATCTTGACCTTTACTAGGTTTTTTTTACCGTTTTATTTTGGAACATGTGGTAAGTGAAAGTCTCACTGTGAATGACTGAAATCTGACCAAACGATTTTTTTTCTCCACTGATACAACATTTTATGCTTGATTTTTTTATTATAATTGTTATGGTCAAAACGATTATTGGAATGACTGAGTTACATTATAGTGGCAAGCTTTAAAAACAAAAGGGTGGTGGGGTGGTGGTCACAATGTTATTTTTTATGATTACTAGCCAACGCCGAGTACCAGTAACACACAGTACTGGTAACGCCCAGTACTGGTAATGCTGAGTACTGGTTTTGCTGGGTCAGCGAAATATGATATTATTATTTTTGTTTTTTTGTTTCTTTCTAATTTTTTTAATCTTGTTTTATTTCCCACCGCACCCCCCCCCCCCTCCCCCTAAACCATCCGAGCCCCCACTCGCCCCCCAAATAGGTGGAAGACAATAGCCGTGAGAGACAGACAGACAGACAGAGACATAGGCAGAGAGCAAAGAGGACAACTGCTGTTCCGGTTGGATGAATGAAAATTTGTTTAACGTCCTCCGCCTCGGAGCAGGCACAGAGAGAGAGAGAGAGAGAGAGAGAGAGAGACAGACAGACATAGAGAGAGACGCATAGACATGCAGAGACAGGAGACAGAGAGACAGAGACAGACAGACAGACAAAGCCAGAGAGATACAGACAGACAGAGAGAGAGAGACAGACAGACAGACAGACAGCGAGACATAGGCCCAACAGACAAAGACAGAGAGAGAGAGAGAGAGAGAGAGAGGGGGGGGGGGGAGACAGAGACAGAAAGCGAGAGAGAGAGACACAGACAGACAAACATACAGAAAGAGAGACAGACAGAAAAAGACAGAGGCAGAGAGACATACAGACAGACTCCACACTGCCCCCCCCCCCCACCCCACCCCAACCATCCCCCACCCCCCTACCCCCACCCCACCCATCCCTACTCCCGCCCCCCTACACACCCCATACACACACACGCCCACGTGGTAACCTCTAACTGACACCGAGTCCAGTATGTATGTCGCTGGTCTAACTTCACATTGTCTAACCTGCTAACCTGCTGGCCTGTGCACGTGCGCGCGCATGTGAGAGAGAGAGAGAGAGTAGCGCGATATGAACGGATGCAGTTGAAAGTTTGCACCCTGATAGTCACTATCCCCGGTCATGCACGTTCCAAATTTCGAGTCAATGTCGGGTCTGGTTATGCCGCGGTTTGTGAAAAGGTTAAGCGGCATATATCGCGCGCGTTGATAAATAGATTCGCTTCCGGTTTGGCACACAGATAGTCACTGTCCCTGCTCATCTACCTTCCAAATTCGAAGGCAATCCGGCCAGTAATACTGGAGATACGGGCGCCGAGAGGCCGGTGGATACGCGTTTCGCGCATTTTCCAAACCGCACAAATGACACGGCCGCCTCGGTTGCCGTTGCCATCGCCCTGTTAGGGCTCATAGCAAATTTGAAGTGATTCGGTCGAAAAACGGCGGAGTTACTAAGCCCGTTTTGTGTTTCAGACACACACACACACACACACACACACACACACACACACACACACACACACACACACAGTCACACACTTACCTTTTCATTATATGACTAGCGCAACGCGGGTATCCGGCGACGCCTAGTAAGGGTAACGCCTAGTAACGGTAACGCCTAGTAACGGTAACGCCAAGTACTGGTAACGCTGAGTATAGCAAATTTGAAGCGATTCGGTTAAGAAACGGTGGAGTTATAAGGCCCAGTTTCCCGTTGGCGCTGCTCTGAGAGTGACGCTCCCTAGTAATGGCAACGCCTAGTAATGGCAACGCCAAGTACTGGTAACGCTGAGTTCAGCAAATTTGAAGCGATTCAGTTAAGAAAAGGCGGAGTTATAAGGCCCTGCTTCCCGTTGGCGCTGCTCTGAGAGTGACGCTCTCTCCCGATTCTCTTCAAATTTGCTGCCAGGCTTTGCCCCAGCCACAGCAAGCCTGACAGTAATTGAAGCCATTCGGTTAAGAAACGGCAGAGTTATTTGTGAAAAGGTGAAACGTCGTATATCGCGCGCGTTTATAAATCGATTCGCTTTCCGGTTTGGCACACAGATAGTCACCGTCCCCGGTCATCTATCTGCCAAATTCGAAGGCAATCCGTCCAACAATACTGGAGATACGGGAGCCGTGAGGCCAGTGGATACCCGTTTCGCGCATTTGCCAAACCGCGCAAATGACACGGCCGCCACGGTTGCCGTTGCTATCGCCCCGTTAGGGCTCATAGCAAATTTTAAGCGATTCGGTCGAAAAACGGCGGAGTTATAATAGGGCCCGTTTTGTGTTTCAGACACACACACAGACAGACAGACAGACACACACTTGCCTTTTTATTATATGATGATTATTTTTGCAAGTAGCCACTGCGGGGCAGGTCAAAGGGGTCAGGTGGGGTCAGGTGGGGTCAGAGTCTTATTCAATAAAGGAATGTATTATTTCGTTTTTTGTTTTCTTTTCATGAGGTCGCTTTGCTGTACTACTGAATATTTGCTAAAGGAAGTATTGAGGAATTATTAAATGTGTCTAAAATCACAATTGATGTGAAAAGACATTACATTAAACGGATTCGTGCAGTCGAATGATTAAATTAAAACATACTAACATTTTATTTCCGTAACGTTTTATTTCCGGCGTGGGGTGGGGGTTTGGGAGGTGTACCTTTCACGGTGGGGTGGGTGGGACGGGGGGGGGGGGGGGGGGGGGGGGGGGGCACACATCCCGCATTCGTGTGTATTTCTCTCTCTCTCTTTCTCTCTCTCTCTCTCTCTCTCTCTCTCTCTCTCTCTCTCTCTCTCTCTCTCTCAGATCTCCCCGTCTGTCTCTCTTTCTACGTATGCCCCCCCCCCCCCCCCCTCTCCCTCCCTTGCCCCCTTTCTGTCTGTGTGTGAAGTTTGATGGCTATGGTTATGAAAAATGCTGTGGTATTGTCTGTCGTAATGTCTGATGTGGATATACCTCATAATACTTATTGAGAGAGAGAGAGAGAGAGAGAGAGAGAGAGAGAGAGAGAGAGAGAGAGAGAGAGAGAGAGAGAGAGAGAGAGAGAGAGAGAGAGAGAGAGAGAGAGAGAGAGAGAGAGAGAGAGAGAGAGAGAGAGAGAGAGAGAGAGAGAGAGAGCCTGTGTACAAACGAAAAATGGGTTCCACTTCACCTCGCCTAAACTATGAAACCGATCTTAACAAAACTTGGCAGATGGTTCCCGTGTCTGGACGACGATGCCCATTTTATGTCACCTGCACCAAACGGCAAGCCACATAAATACATTCCCAGTCAATGTGATTATCAATGAATGCAATCAACAAATTATAAAAATAAACATTATACAGTAGCGATCATAACAAAACTCAGCAGAATCTGTTCCTGATAACCCAACGCTGATGCCCGTGATGTCAGTGCATCAAACAGCAAACTTTAAGTGTAGATCTACTCTCACTGTAGTTTGTATTTCATTGTTTGTTTCTTTTTTTCGGGACAGCAAAAAATTACTGAATTAATTAGAATAAAAACTGACAGGAGAATTGCATCCTATATTACTGTTAAAGTGTAGCTTGCTTTCTTTCTTTCGTTCGTTCTTTCTTTCGTTCTTGAACTGATTAGTATGAAAACTGGCAGAATTGCAGAATTGCATTCCATGGCCAGACAATGATACCAACCAGTAGGCCCTACATCTCCCAAATAATAATAATAATAATTAATAACATTCATATGGCGCAGTATCCTGACAACAGCTCAAAACGCCTTACAGACACAACGCATATAGAAAACACACGTGAACATGATAATACAGGCACGTAATACGAATTCACTATTATTGAAATAAACAATAGAATACCAGGACATACAAGCTACAGATCATGCAAGATACATATAAATATATACATGCACAATAAGAGATAATAACAGATGCAAACGGAAGAAAAAAATGAAAACACACTCATTCGCCAGCTTAAACGTAAAAGTTAAAGCATACCCCAAAAAAGGAAAAAAGGCCAACATATTGACGTCATTACAAAATAATTGAAAATGAACATAAATGAAGAGAAACGACACACACGAACACACACTCGCGTACGCCCATGCACGCATAGAAAATCAAACCCAAAGTCAAGTCAAATGGCAAGGCATATAAACATATTTTCTATGATTTCGATTTTATAATATATATAGGTTGTTGGTGGTGGTGTTGTTGCTGTCGTAACTCTGGCTATAAGACTCCAGGGATCATCCCAACATGCGGCAGCACTTGAACACTATCGCACAAGTGCATCAGCCATGGATGAGAACATTACGTGTGTGACCGGTTTTTTTTATTACCCCGCCACGTGAGCAGCCACACTCAGACTTCGGGGGACGCTTTTATATGCTTTGGTCTTTTGCGTTGCACTGGGAGGTCGCTTACATGGCTTCGTCATCTTGTTTCCATTACATAGCTGACCCGATTGTCCTGAAATTATCTTGCGAACCGCTGCACAAAATCACTTCACATTTTGCACTCGATATAGAATATCACCTGAAGTTGATATGTCCCGTGGAGTAACTTGATGGAATTCATTTTGCACTCGATATAGAATATCACCTGCTAGTTGATATGTCCCGTGGAGTAACTTGATGGAATTCATTTTGCACTCGATATAGAATATCACCTGAAGTTGATATGTCCCGTGGAGTAACTTGATGGAATGTGTGGAGTGTTATGGTATCATCCTAAGAACTTTGCAACGGGGAGTTTCTTACTGCATTCAATGACACCCGTGTGTGTGTGTGTGTGTGTGTGTGTGTGTGTGTGTGTGTGTGTGTGTGTGTGTGTGTGTGTGTGTGTGTGTGTGTGTGTGTGTGTGTGTGTGTGTGTGTGTGTGTGTGTGTGTGTGCGTGCGTGTGCGTGTGCGTGTGCGTGCTCGCGCGTACATACGCAAGCACACACACAGAGAGAGAGAGAGAGAGAGAGAGAGAGAGAGAGAGAGAGAGAGAGAGAGAGAGAGAGAGAGAGAGAGAGAGAGGAGAGAGAGAGAGACTGAGAGACTGAGAGAAAGAGAGAGAGAGAGAGAGAGAGAGAGAGAAAGGAGAGAGAGAGACTGAAGACTGGAAAACTTTATTACATAAGGATTAAGATTTTTGGGCAGGGCCCATCCTTCCAATCTGTCCTTGGAACGAAAGAGAGAGAGAGAGAGAGAGAGAGAGAGAGAGAGAGAGAGGAGAGAGAGAGAGAGAGAGAGAGAGAGAGAGAGAGAGAGAGAGAGAGGATTCAGGACATTTCTAATTGTTAGGCCATGCCCATACAATGGAGTGAGTGTGACAACAACAACAACTTGACATTACATTATTAACTTGACATTACATTATTAACTTGACATTACATTATTAACTTGACATTACATTATTAACTTGACATTACAAAACATTACATAAATCTTGCCGAACTTTCAAAGCTTTAAAGATAAAAACAGCCACTTTTCTTACAATACTTGTGTTTGTACAAGAAAGTAATAACACAAATTTAAACATAGAAGGATTGTTATAATACTTTTTTGGAATAAGTTCTCTTCGAAGGGTGTCATACATGGGACAAACAAACAAAAAGTGGATTTCTGACTCGGGAATATGATTACAAAAGGGACAATATACATTTCTATTTGGGTCAATTTTAAATTGCAAAAAGTGACAATTCAAAGGGGACATGCCAATTCTAAACCTGGACAAAGTGTTTCGTGCTTTGAAATTCACAATTTCACACAAATGGGTACTTAAAGTAAAAGTTTGCTTAAAGGATGCATATACATAATAAAAAAAAGTGTGCGACTCTAAGCTTGCATGCCAATCTTGTTGAAAACAATCTATAAATCTTTGTTTTAATACTGCCAAGAATGCTTTTCTTTTACCAACTCCTTGTGCTTAGTTACAGAGAGAGAACAAGACCCAGACAAAGACAAAAGCGATGTATCAAAGAGACAGAGATGAAGAAGAAGAACAACAACAGATGCATTTCGCCTTTGTTTTGACTATTATAGTGGCGTAGTCAACACAAAAACAAATAGGGAAAGAGTTTTATTTTTAATCATTACATATCAGCGATCTCTTTTCTGCCCAGCCTTTTTCCTAGCCATGACTATTTTCAACAGTCGTTTTCGTTGTCCCTGACGTCTGCGTTCAAACACTGTAGACAGCCCGTAGACAGCCACGTTGACAGCTGAACAGAAGGGGGGTACCACCGTTAACACAAACACTGCCACTCCCCCCATCACCAGCCTGTGTCTGAGAGAAACAACCACGGCAACCGTGAATCGAGATAAAGAGTTGAGACATATCAAAGGCTTCAGGATGCGACCATCGCTGATTCTTTGATCACCGTCGCTCTCTGTGAGCAGAGTCTCAGAGAGAGAAGGAAGTTTACAACGGAGAGCGAAGTAGCCAGCAGCCTGAAGAATGGCTGCAAGAAAGTTGAAGACTGTGAAGACACCGAGGAAGAGGTCGCCATCGTTAGTGTTGAGGGAGACCCCGGGAAGAGGTCTGCAGAAAGCTACGTCACTGTACCTTCCCCAGTGCCGTGGTGTGAAGGGGAGGGAGGGGAGGGTGGCGATGCTGCCACTGACGATCCAGCTCAGCAGCAAGATCCAGCCATCTCGGGTAGATGCTCTCTGTACTCCAGACACCCACAGACTCGCGGCAGTCAGCACGGCGAGCCAGGACACCAGGAATGCGGACATCACGTAGGAGCCCAGCATGAGAACTCCTGCCAGCTGACAGACCGGGCCGTGACGCCAGCTGAGGTCTTCCAGGACGTAGCGTCCTCTGTGCACAGCATCAGCCCCGCAGACGATCACCAGGTGCAGACCCATGAGCCCATCAGACACAGACAGGTGACACAGAATCTGCACGTGCGGTGATCTCTCTTTGGTGTCGGTCCACGTTCGATGGACACGCAGTATCAAACTCGTCATAGTGGACAGGATAGTAGTTGTGGCAAAGACAACCAACACGACTCGCACGACGCTTTGCCCGATCAAAGCGTCACACGTGGAGAGCACGTCTGGCGGTGCGCCGCACCGTTTGACGTTGAACCCAGCTGGCAGGTTCTGAGGGCAGCACAGTTTGTAACTGTTGGAATGAATCGTCTGCAGGTGTTTCAAGCCACTGAACCAGTCTGTTCCGAAAGATCGCATCGGGCAACCTCGGATGTCAAAGATTTGAAGCCGTTTCAGCGATTGGAATCCATTTCCTAGAACTCTTTCCAAACCAGACCAAGACAAGTTAAGTATTTTCAAATTGCGTAGATGGGATAACCCGCTTCCATTGACCCGTGTTAGTGAAGATCTGGATAGATCCAAAGTATGCAATTTGCTAAGAACCGTTCTACCTTCACATTTTGCTTCAAACAGTTTCAAAATTGGATTTCCGGCCAAAATAACGGTTTTCAAGTTAGCCATTTTAGAAAAAGACAGGGCAGTTATTTCACTCAAATAATTGTCGCTCAGGTCCAAACTTCGAAGATTGTGCAGACACACGTTGTAGGAGAGAAAGGAAATGTTACAATCAACCAAACTGACATGAACCAACAAAGCGTTAGAAGTTAACTGACCCAGAGTCATCCCGCTTCCTGTGGCATCCAGGTACCGCACACCCGTATAATCCCGCGACGAAAAAGGAACACTGCAGGAGAACGCGAACCCCAAACACGCGCACTCCGGAGGACACGTCTCTCCGCAGAACCTCTCATCATCGTGTCTCGGACACTGCGGCCACCCGTCACACAGCTGGTCAAGATGGACACACACAAACCGACGGTCATCCAGCCAGGACGTCTGACAGCGATAAAACCCCGGACACCGGTAGCGGTCACACCGGTGTTCGTCTTCGCGGCCGGGACAGTCGTGGACACCGTTACACCGGACGTACACCGGTAAGCAGAAGTGACCGCCTGGACACATGAAGTGCGTGGCTGGACAAGGGTCAGTCTGGGTGGTGTCCAGCGGTGTCAGTAAGGCCAGCCCGGTGCCGTCGAAGTTGACCAGGGCGGGGTCAGCGGTGTTTTCCGGAGACAGGAACCTCTCCTCGCCGCACCCACGTTCGTCGCTTTGGTCAAGGCACTGGACACGTTGATCACAGCGGCTGCTGACTGCTACACACTGAGAACAGAGATGGGCAAAGATACACTGAAGGGCCGGCTACACTGCATACGATTCGATTCACTACGATCCGATTTTGACATTTGTGAGGCATGATTGACGTGGAATTCTACTGTCTAAATATAAATCTGATGAAACCCTACTAGTTCTGTTCACTATATTTGTAGTCTCCTGTACGCGGATCTGATACAATATCTTATTTTTGTACTGTATCGGGACATTTAATTTGATTCGTGTATTGCGGTCTACATGAGTACAGTGAATGAAAAGAGTAGTTATTTTAATTAGACGGAAGTACTTCACGTGAATCATGACTCACTAGACATCGTCACAATCGTATCGTATTGGGGCCAAATCGTATGCAGTGTGGCGCCGGCTTAAAAGATATAGTCCCTTCACTGAAAAAAGGTAGGGTAAGACGGGGTTAAAAGCCCATGGGCGGGTAAGAAGCCCATGCCAATTATCTCATGAAATGAAGCAAATTTCAGTCACATTTTGCCCATGAGACGAGTGTTAATGTTTAGCGTTCGTCTTATGGGCAAAAGTTGACTGAAATTGTCTTCATTTAATGAGATAATTGGCATGAGCTTCTTACCCGCCCATGGGCTTTTTACCCCGTCTTCACCTATGCACGTACTAGTGCTTATGGTTGGATACTCGTTCGGATACCGGGGAGTCTTTCAGGCAAATACATATTTCCCATGCCTTTTGTGGAATTCTTTGTTAAGAACTTTTCCCTGTTATTCTCTGAAACAATCAAACTTTCAGCTATTGGCCACTGCAACTAGGGTTACTAACGCCCTTGACGGCAAGAGTTAAGCCATTGTTGGTCAGTATCCAAAAGGGCATTCACTCTTGGAAAAGGCAACCATTCAGTGGCCTCAAATAGGGTTATTGGCGAGAGTTATGTCCTTGTTTGGTCAGTACTCATCCATCTTCCCCCACCCACCAAGGGCATTCACTCTTGCAAAAGGTTTTCTTTGCAGTGGCCAACAGATGTGTATTGAAAATAGGCATGTACGCAACTATCTACAAACTAGCCAAATATACTGGAAAAAGGGTATGCCTTTACATGGTTTACAAATGGAGGGGAAAACTAAAGAGAGACAGACAAGACAGAGACAGAGACAGCAAAAGAGAAGGAAAGGAAGACAGAGAGAGAGAGAGAGACAGACTGAGACAGGGCAATGCAAGCAAAATATTATTTTAATTGACATAGGCCAACAGCCCCAATCAACGAGTGAGACAAAAATAATCGTAGGCCCTATGACATTGCAGCATGCATAAATACAAATCGATGAGAATAAATTACTGAACATAGCCTAATGAAGAAAGAATACAAATTAGGAATTAATTGTGGAATTCCTTAACTTCATGGCATACGTAATATATTCAGTTAAACAAACTCTTTTTTGGATTGGAGGGTGATGTACCTGTCCTATATGAGGAAGAAATTGTATTCTTAAGTTGTGAATATTGTTGGCAAACAGACAAAGAGACAGAGAGACGGAGACAGAGAAAAAGAGAAAAAGTTTTAACTGTCCATTAGAACAAGTAAACGAGAGAGACAGACAGACAGACAGAGACAGAGACAGAGACTGAGAGAAAAACAGAGAGTTTTACCTGTCCATTAGAACCAGTAAATGAGAGAGAGACAGACAGACAGACAGAGACAGAGAGAAAAAGAAAGAAAAAGAGAGATTTACTTGTCATCTAGAACCAGTAAATGAGAGACAGACAGACAGACAGGCAGACAGACACAGGCAGACAGGTTACCTGTCCACTCGAACAAGCAAACTGTGTCACAGGGTGGCAGGTCAGAAATACACAAAACTCCTCATCCGTATTGTCACCGCAGTCCTGCTGATGGTCACACACCACGCTGAAAGACACTGCCTTCCCACTCTGCTCACACCCATACGATGGTAGTGATGATGATAACGACGACGACGACGACGACGACGAAGGCGGAAGGTCATCGCACGCTTCTGGAGCAACTTTCCCATCGGCTTCCTGGCACTCGACTTCTCGACCAGCCCAGCAATCTTTGGAAGCTTCAGAGAGCAGAAACGTTGTCACGTAATGGCCTTGATCGTAACACAAAGTTAAGCCCGGGCTTCTTACGCTCTTATTAGCGAAGATTGGTCCTACTACTGTCTGTGGTTGCGGGAACAAAACAGGCGCCATGTTCTCGCTCTTTGTGTGTTCGAGAGGTATTTCACAGAGGTGATAGCGACTTAGCGGTAGTCTGTAGTTTGCGTACGTTCTTTGCTCGGATCCGAAGAGTCGGTCCGTGTATTTGGCCATGTCGCACCTGAGGAAGAACTTCAGCAGGAAAGGTCTGACTGGAGTGATCAGGCTGTGGGATAGGTAGGCCACTGTGCCGTCTTCCCACTGGGGCATCAGTCTGTAGCTGACCACAAGAAAATGACCACAGAAAGAAACGTGTATGTGGGCTAAAGGCCTGCGACACGAATATACGATTCGCATCTGAATGCGATGCGATTTTGACGATGTGAATCATGATTCGCGTGAAATTCGTGTATCGGGTCTACTTTGAGTATAGTGAGCGAAAACGGCAGAATTATCTTCAGACGGAAGTATTTCACGTGAAGCATGACTCGCGTTACCCAATCGCATCGCATCCCCGTACGATTTTACGCGTGTGTGGCGCCGGCTTAAAGGGCCAGACACACTGCATACGATGCGATCCGACCGTGACATTTGTGAGGCATGATGCTCGTGACATTCTACCGTCTAAATGAATCGGATGAAGTCCTACTGGTTTTGTTCACTATAATATTTGTACACGAATCTGATGAAATATCTGTAATTTTTTGTATCAGACATTTGATGTGATTCGCATCTTGGAGTCTACATGAGTGCAGTGAACGAAAACAGTAGACTTATTTTTAGACAGAAGTATTTCATGTGAATCATGACTCACAGACATCGTCACAATCGGATCGTATCGCATTGTATGCAGTGTGGCTGGCCCTTAAAATGGTAATGCATTATATTATAAGTGAGTTGTTTCGTTTCGTCTGTTGCTATAATATTGTAGGAGTTTGTCAACAACAACAAAGAAAATGAAATAACGCAAAAAGCCATCTTGATGCCGTCTTCTTCTTCTTCTGCGTTCCCGGGCCATACGGCCACAATGGGTACGTATGTGTCCGTTTTCCAGTTTTCACTGGTGTCCTCGCTGCATTCAGCCGACACATTCCGATTTCGGAGGAGCTCAAAGGAGAGAAAACTGTATGGAAGATTGTGTTTTTTTGGGGGAAAAGGCAGGAGAATGGGCCAAAACGTCAGAAAGATAGTGGATGACACAAAGCAAGGAAAAAGGCAGGAGAATGGGCCAAAACGTCAGAAAGATAGTAGATGACACAAAGCAAGGGAAAAAGGCAGGAGAATGGGCCAAAACGTCAGAAAGATAGTGGATGACACAAAGCAAGGGAAAAAGGCAGGAGAATGGGCCAAAACGTCAGAAAGATAGTGGATGACACAAAGCAAGGAAAAAGGCAGGAGAATGGGCCAAAACGTCAGAAAGATAGTGGATGACACAAAGCAAGGAAAAAGGCAGGAGAATGGGCCAAAACGTCAGAAAGATAGTGGATGACACAAAGCAAGGAAAAAAGGCAGCAGAATGGGCCAAAACGTCAGAAAGATAGTGGATGACACAAAGCAAGGAAAAAAGGCAGGAGAATGGACCAAAACGTCAGAAAGATAGTGGATGACACAAAGCAAGGGAAAAAGGCAGGAGAATGGACCAAAACGTCAGAAAGATAGTGGATGACACAAAGCAAGGAAAAAGGCAGGAGAATGGACCAAAACGTCAGAAAGATAGTGGATGACACAAAGCAAGGAAAAAAGGCAGGAGAATGGACCAAAACGTCAGAAAGATAGTGGATGACACAAAGCAAGGGAAAAAGGCAGGAGAATGGACCAAAACGTCAGAAAGATAGTGGATGACACAAAGCAAGGAAAAAGGCAGGAGAATGGACCAAAACGTCAGAAAGATAGTGGATGACACAAAGCAAGGAAAAAAGGCAGCAGAATGGACCAAAACGTCAGAAAGATAGTGGATGACACAAAGCAAGGAAAAAAGGCAGGAGAATGGACCAAAACGTCAGAAAGATAGTGGATGACACAAAGCAAGGAAAAAAGGCAGGAGGATGGACCAAAACGTCAGAAAGATAGTGGATGATTAGAGGAAGTTACAAGCACATAACTTCCAGAAGGTAGGGGAACTATTTGTACGGAAGACCCCCACCCCCACCCCGTATCTCACGGGGAGTAGATGCTGTGTTTAATTAATTCAACGAAAGAAGTTGTAAACCATAGATATATTTGTGTTAATGAAGGGACCGACTCACTGCATACGACTCGATTCAAATGCGATCCGACTGTGACGATGTCTGTGAGGCATGATTCGCGTGAAATACTTCTAACCATAGATATATTTGTGTTAATGAAGGGACCGACTCACTGCATACGACTCGATCCAAATGCGATCCGATTGTGACGATGTCTGTGAGGCATGATTCGCGTGAAATACTTCTGTCTAAAACTAAAAAAATAATTATACTATTTTTGTTAACTAAACTCACGCAGACCCCAATAGACGAACCCCATAAAATATCTGATACAAAGATACAGATATTTCGTGAGATTCGTGTACGGGGGACTACAATGTAATAGTGAAGGAAACTAGTAAGGTTTAATCGGATTTATTTAGACAGGAGAACTTCATGTGAATCACGTCTCACAAATGTCACAGTCACATCGCAGTTTGGATCGAACCGTATGCAATGGATCGGTCCCTTTACACTGAAATATCCCCCCTCCCATCCTATCTCTCTCTCTCTCTCTCTCTCTCTCTCTCTCTCTCTCTCTCTCTCTCTCTCTCTCTCTCTCTCTCTCTCTCTCTCTCTCTCTCTCTCTCTCTCTCTCTCTCTCTCTCTCTCTCTCTCTCTCTCTCTCTCTCTCTCTCTCTCTCTCTCTGTCTCGCTCTCTCTCTCTCTCTCTCTCTCTCTCTCTCTCTCTCTCTCTCTCTCTCTCTCTCTCTCTCTCTCTCTCTCTCTCTCTCTCTCTCTCTCTCTCTCTCTCTCCCTCTCTCTCTCCCCCTCTCTCTTTCCCTCTCTGTGTCTCTATCCCTGTCTCTCTATGGTTTACGAGAAGATTCCTTATGGTATAAATAAGTCCTTACGTTCTCAAAGTCAAACAGCCTTCGATTTAGTTTATTAACAATCATGTTCTCTTATGCGTATGTGTCTTGTGTACACGTCCTCATGTGGATAGGCCGGAGGCCTCACATTAAAATTCACGAGTTTCACGAGTTTCTCTCTCTCTCTCTCTCTCTCTCTCTCTCTCTCTCTCTCTCTCTCTCTCTCTCTCTCTCTCTCTCTCTCTCTCTCTCTCTCTCTCTCTCTCCTCTCCCTCTCTCTCTCTCTCTCTCTCTCTCTCTCTCTCTCTCTCTCTCTCTCTCTCTCTCTCTGAGACGAAAACGCGATCTCTTTCTTTGCATCTTATCTTACTAATAGAACACAGTTTGTCTTTAGTAATGGCACAAACTGGTGCACTGAGATCATAAAGGCTGGTGTACCCCAAGGATCTGTCTTAGGGCCTCTTCTATTCTGCCTATTCATTAATGATCTACCTTTATCAATATCGGCTGACTCTGTCTCGTGTGATCTCTTTGCTGATGACACCGCTCTCCATTCTAGAGCATCTAACCTCTCTTCGATTCAAACCTCTCTTCAGTCAGCTTTGCATCATGTTTCTGTTTGGAGTTACCAAAACCTTATGGTCCTCCATCCTAAAATCCCAAAAGCATGGTAATTACCTTAAGACAGAAACATCAAATAGAACCTCTAATTTTAAATGTTCATATTAATGACAATGCCATAGACCAAGTACGCGAGCACCGAGTCCTGGGAGTGATAATAGATGACGAACTAAAATGGCAACTACATATTGAAAAGATGACACATAAACTAGCTCGCAGCCTATTCCTACTAAAAAAACTTACACCCTTCATAGATATAGACGCACGCACAATGTTTTGTCATGCCCACTGTCTCTCCCACATTAATTACGCATCTGTAGTCTGGGACTCTGCTGCTAATTGTCACCTATTAAAAAACTCAATTCTATGTACAAAAGTGCAGCTAAAATAATTCTTCCTGATCCTGAACTCAGTACATCAGAAAAACAAGCCCAATTAAACATACTTCCACTGCAATCACAGCTTAGCTATAATAAAGCCATTCTCATGTACAAAGTACACTATGACTTAGCTCCACAATACCTGAAAAATCTACTTACACAAGCCTCACATCGCTATGGTTCAAATAATTATATTCTACCACACACAAGAATAGATACATTCAAGTCAAGTTTTACTTTCTCGGGTTCCTCCATATGGAATTCCCTTCAGTCCGACATTATCCTCCTCTATCTCAACCTTCAAAACGAGTCTCCGAGAGACACTAACATTCGACCCTCCATGATTCCCCCCCCCCCCCCCCCCCCCCCCCCCCCCCCCCCCCCCTTCATATATCCCGATACGCTATATTGCTAATTACGATGTCATGTATTCACATTATTTCATTTCATTGCTAATTGTTACCGGTTTCATACCATAGGCTGCATTTGTTTGCCCTGTTCTATAATATATGGTTCTTTTATACGTACTTCAACATATCTCTGTGCGTATGTGCATGTATGCTTGCGTGTGCGCGCACGTGCAGGTGTGTGCGTGTAAGGTTACACGCATGTATTCCCGCACGAGTATCAACAATTATACATGTGCGTGTGTAATTTTATGAATCCATATTTCAACATATCTTTATCATAATTTCACCTGCTTTGCTACCTTTATGTTCAAATATGTATGTGTAATATCATGCCTTGCCATGTTTGTTTTCTATGTTCGCATAATGTACCAAGGTACTACCTTTATGTTCAAATATGTATGTGTAATATCATGCCTTGCCATGTCATTATGCCTTGCCATGTTTGTATTCTATGTTCGTATATGTACCAAGGACAGATTGGAAGACTAGGCGTTGCCTAAAATCTTTATCCTTGTAAAATAAAGTTAAAGTTTTCCAAGTTTTCAAAGTTCTCTCTCTCTCGTCGGCATGTGTCAACAGCATACAGCCATAATTCCTCAGCAGAATACACATAGAAAACCTGAGGATATACAACGAAGATGCTGCTCCTTCTGTCTTGGTGTGTGTGCGCTCGCAGGTGTGTGCATGTGTGTATGTGTGTGCGCGCGGGACTTTCTGAAGGTCTTCTTCTATTCAGTCTGAAACCCATTCGCTCATGTTCATGTCGTTCCGACCTTTTTCTAGGAGCGACAATGCAACATGAGCTGAGTTTTACCGAGGCCTAGATATCCTAATCCGCAATCTCGTAAGAGTGTTTCTTTACTCACGTTAGTTTGGCTCAAACTGCCTAATAAATGCTGAGCCTGAATCGGCAGTTAGCTCAGTGCAGCTAGTATCCCAGACAGACTGGGAGATCGTTGCCCAAGACATGGACAAACGGAGAACGCACACGCGCGCGCGCGCACGCACACACACACACACACTTTTTTTTTAAGACCAAGGGAAGCAGTTGAAGCAAAACACAAACATTTCCTAAAAGTTTGAAAATGTCTTCCGCAGTTATCCCTCTTCTTCGATATAGTAGGTTCAAATTGAAGAACCCCCCAAATCGGTTAATATTATAGTGCACGTGCATTTTCATTTATACACATTGGAAGTTGGCCCGAAACGGAGCTGTCTTTGTTGTGCAGCCTACTACAATCAGCAGTGATATGTACCGAGGATCGAAAACTGAAAGGACAAACTATCCTAAAACAAGATAAATCAATAGGACCATGTCCTGGCTCTTACAGAAATATGTAAGACAAAGCGTGCCAGTGTTAAAAATTTAATCAGACGTGTGTCCTGACTGGGGGGAACACAATATGGCATTTTCAATTTTAATAGGTCAATGGCCTATGACCGGAGCCTCGGGACATCACTGAATCAGTAGAACTGAAGAGCACGGACACAGTGCAAACCTCCACCACACAACTCTACTCAGGCCGGTGTAGGTTACGGAGAGGTTGTTAATGGTCGACTTACACGTTGTTGTTTTTCACTGTTTTCCCATGGCAATACAATAAACACTATGCTAGCATCCCCCCCACCCAATGGTAATACAGTCAGTGTGTGCTAATAGAGTGACACAGTGGTAACGCGTTCGCCTTGTGTCAAGTAAACCCGAGTTCGAAAATGGGTACAGGGGATTTTTCCCTCTCACTCTGCACTAGACCTTACGGTCTGAACGTGGAGTATTTCGGATGAGACGATAAACCGAGGTCTCGTGTGCCATGCATGCACTTAGCACACGTTAATCCCAGAGGCAACGAAAAAGTTGTCAGTTGGTCCAAATTTACCCCCCATCCCCCCCCCACCCCACCCCCCTTTCTTTCCTCATCAGTCACACAAAAATTGCATGCAAAAAAGAAAAAAAGAAAAAAAAGATGGCCGGTGTGCCTCTGGCTGCAACACGCTCTCCAGGTGGGAGCAACCCGAATTTCACAGACGCATCTGTGACCATAAAGTACCTAATACCTAATAGGCCTAATATCATTACTAGCTAGCACGTGGTTGTATCGCCATGGGGAAAGAGTGAAAAATAGTAGCGTGTGGGTTTTTTTTTGCGTTTCTATTTTTTGTCCTTTTTCCTTTCTTTTTTTCTTCCCCCCCCCCCCCCATGTTTGAGACTGTTTGGATTTTAATAAACCTTGAAACCTTGAAACGTTGTTCATGCAGACGATTGTGGCCCTAACATTGTCACTGAAAGGCATTAAATTGGGGTCTATTATCCAAAGACCCTATTGTCTTAGTTTTGGGAAGTAAGGGTAGACCTTGTTTTATATAGGTCACAGAAGAATCCCCAATACAACAGATGGATTTTGTTCTCTACCCAGGTAAACTTAATGGACATTTTTGGCTGAAATATGGCTGGCGGTGAAAGGGTTAATCAACAACAACAACAACCTTACACTACAAGGTGTTGTATTTGTCAACAAGCTGCCAAAAGCACGTGTCGTGATAGGTCTTGGCGTGTAGGGTTTAAGCTTACATGTCCATTAAATGCACCAAGAGTGTCTTTTATAAATTACTAGCAAACCTGCTCACTATGCTTTGCGTGCGCGCGCGCGCGTACACACACACACACACACACACACACACACACACACACACACACACACACACACACACACACACACACACACACGCACACACGCACGCACACGCACGCACACGCACGCACGCACACGCACACACACACACACACACACACACACACACACACACACACACACACACAGACACACACAATCTCTCTCTACTTCTCTCTCATTCAATCAGGTTTATAGTCCAAGGGAAGTAAGCCAGTCCAGCTTGTTCAGTCCCCAGTAGTCCCCACGATCCTTTACTACAACAGCATATAATGATCTTTTAGAAAAAATGAGTCTTCCTTGGCGGAGATTTGCACCGGAGGCTCAACATGTCTACGGGACCATCTGTGCACCATGATGCAACACCGCACAAAATTTGAAGCGATTCTGTGTAGCGGTTTATGAGTTACAGGGCAAACAAACAAACACACTTACACACACAGACACTTCATAGAAATGTAATAGAAATGTAAACACACATCCAAGACGCCGTAAAAAGTTTGTTTCACTACTTTACAGACTTAAGCTGAATGCTTTTAAAACTAAATTCATAAAAAATCTTCAATGTGTATGCGGTGCTATTAATAATTGTACAACAACACACATTCTATATTATTGCCCTTAGTTTGAATCGACCCTATCAGAATTCAGAAAAGATGAATCCAAATGTATATTCCAAGAGGCCGTATCTCTTTTGAATTTTGTACAAACTTTAATGTTAAGTCCAGTTGGCTCGTTTTTATGATAGCTGTTTTTTTAGAATGTTTTCATCTTGATTTTATAATAGTTCAATTCTGGAATGGTTTTTTTCATATTTTTTTAACTGTTTTAATTTAGCATATATCCCCTAATGTTACATACAAATATGCACCTTAAGCACACACAGATACGTATGCACATATCCGCGCGCGCACACGCACACACACACTTTCATGTCTAATATCACTTTTAAGTAAAAAGACGTTAAATTAAAGAACAACAACAACACAGACACTTAAAATGTCATTATATAGCCATAGATGTGATTAAGCAGATCCCAGCCCAGCAGAATAGTTGTTGCTCTCTGCTGTGTGGCAGACATTGTCGGACACAGTTGTCTGGCACACAGGTTCACACCAACAGATTGTTTTATGAACTAAACATAAAAACACAGTAGTCTTAAATGTTGTGCCCCCTTCATTCCCCTGCGACTGGGGGTGGGTGGATGCCTCGTGCCTCCATGCGGGGAGCTTGACGACCCCGACCCCTCCACGAGTCTATCCCCGTGGGGATATCGGAGGAGGGGGGTCTTTTGTACAAATAGTTCCCTCACCTTCTGGAAGTTCTGTGTTTGTAACTTCCTCTAATCTATCATTCCCTTTGACTCTGCCTTTTCCTTTTCTCGCCGTCATCTACTATTTGTTTCTGCTCATTCTCTTGCCTTATCCCAAATAATCTTCGAAATAATTTTCTCCTTTGAGCTCATCCGAAATCGGAACGTGTCGGCTGTATACAGCGGGGAGACCAGTGAAAACTGACAACCGGACACATACGTACCTGACCCATTATGGCCTTATGGTCTGGGAACACAAAAGAAGAATTCCCTTTGCGATTCGTACGTCCACCCACGCACAGACTACCATGGACACTGCATTAAGCTAAATATAGCATCCACCCACGCACAGACCATAGATATGCAGATATATCTGAACAGACTAACCACTAACACGAACCATGGACACTACATTAAGCTAAATATAGCATCCACCCACGCACAGACCATAGATATGCAGATATATCTGAACAGACTAACCACTAACACGAACCATGGACAATACATTAAGCTAAATATAGCATCCACCCACGAACAGACCATAGATATGCAGATATATCTGAACAGACTAACCACTAACACGAACCATGGACAATACATTAAGCTAAATATAGCATCCACCCACGCACAGACCATAGATATGCAGATATCTCTGAACAGACTAACCACTAACACGAACCATGGACAATACATTAAGCTAAATATAGCATCCATACACGAACAGACCATAGATATGCAGATATATCTGAACAGACTAACCACTAACACGAACCATGGACAATACATTAAGCTAAATATAGCATCCATGCACGAACAGACCATAGATATGCAGATATCTCTGAACAGACTAACCATTAACACGAACCATGGACAATACATTAAGCTAACTAAAGCATCCATACACGAACAGACCATAGATATGCAGATATCTCTGAACAGACTAACCACTAACACAAACCATGGACAATACATTAAGCTAAATATAGCATCCATACACGAACAGACCATAGATATGCAGATATCTCTGAACAGACTAACCACTAACACGAACCATGGACAATACATTAAGCTAAATATAGCATCCATACACGAACAGACCATAGATATGCAGATATATCTGAACAGACTAACCACTAACACGAACCATGGACAATACATTAAGCTAAATATAGCATCCACCCACGAACAGACCATAGATATGCAGATATATCTGAACAGACTACCACTAACACGAACCATGAACAATACATTAAGCTAAATATAGCATCCACCCACGAACAGACCATAGATATGCAGATATCTCTGAACAGACTAACCACTAACACGAACCATGGACAATACATTAAGCTAAACATAGCATCCACCCACGAACAGACCATAGATATGCAGATATATCTGAACAGACTACCACTAACACGAACCATGAACAATACATTAAGCTAAATATAGCATCCACCCACGAACAGACCATAGATATGCAGATATATCTGAACAGACTAACCACTAACACGAACCATGAAATATAGCATCCATGCACGAACAGACCATAGATATGCAGATATATCTTAACAGACTAACCACTAACACGAACCATGTAATATAGCATCCATGCACGAACAGACCATAGATATGCAGATATATCTGAACAGACTAACCACTAACACGAACCATGAAATATAGCATCCATGCACGAACAGACCATAGATATGCAGATATATCTGAACAGACTAACCACTAACACGAACCATGAAATATAGCATCCATGCACGAACAGACCATAGATATGCAGATATATCTGAACAGACTAACCACTAACACGAACCATGAAATATAGCATCCATGCACGAACAGACCATAGATATGCAGATATATCTGAACAGACTAACCACTAACACGAACCATGAAATATAGCATCCATGCACGAACAGACCATAGATATGCAGATATATCTGAACAGACTAACCACTAACACGAACCATGAAATATAGCATCCATGCACGAACAGACCATAGATATGCAGATATATCTGAACAGACTAACCACTAACACGAACCATGAAATATAGCATCCATGCACGAACAGACCATAGATATGCAGATATATCTGAACAGACTAACCACTAACACGAACCATGAAATATAGCATCCATGCACGAACAGACCATAGATATGCAGATATATCTGAACAGACTAACCACTAACACGAACCATGAAATATAGCATCCATGCACGAACAGACCATAGATATGCAGATATATCTGAACAGACTAACCACTAACACGAACCATGAAATATAGCATCCATGCACGAACAGACCATAGATATGCAGATATATCTGAACAGACTAACCACTAACACGAACCATGAAATATAGCATCCATGCACGAACAGACCATAGATATGCAGATATATCTGAACAGACTAACCACTAACACGAACCATGAAATATAGCATCCATGCACGAACAGACCATAGATATGCAGATATATCTGAACAGACTAACCACTAACACGAACCATGAAATATAGCATCCATGCACGAACAGACCATAGATATGCAGATAGATATATCTGAACAGACTAACCACTAACACGAACCATGAAATATAGCATCCATGCACGAACAGACCATAGATATGCAGATATATCTGAACAGACTAACCACTAACACGAACCATGAAATATAGCATCCATGCACGCACAGACCATAGATATGCAGATATATCTGAACAGACTAACCACTAACACGAAACATGAAATATAGCATCCATGCACGAACAGACCATAGATATGCAGATATATCTGAACAGACTAACCACTAACACGAACCATGAAATATAGCATCCATGCACGAACAGACCATAGATATGCAGATATATCTGAACAGACTAACCACTAACACGAACCATGAAATATAGCATCCATGCACGAACAGACCATAGATATGCAGATATATCTGAACAGACTAACCACTAACACGAACCATGTAATATAGCATCCATGCACGAACAGACCATAGATATGCAGATATATCTGAACAGACTAACCACTAACACGAACCATGAAATATAGCATCCATGCACGAACAGACCAAAGATATGCAGATATATCTGAACAGACTAACCACTAACACGAACCATGGAATATAGCATCCATGCACGAACAGACCAAAGATATGCAGATATATCTGAACAGACTAACCACTAACACGAACCATGAAATATAGCATCCATGCACGAACAGACCATAGATATGCAGATATATCTTAACAGACTAACCACTAACACGAACCATGAAAAATAGCATCCATGCACGAACAGACCATAGATATGCAGATATATCTGAACAGACTAACCACTAACACGAACCATGAAATATAGCATCCACCCACGAACAGACCATAGATATGCAGATATATCTGAACAGACTAACCACTAACACGAAACATGAAATATAGCATCCATGCACGCACAGACCATAGATATGCAGATATATCTTAACAGACTAACCACTAACACGAACCATGAAATATAGCATCCATGAACGAACAGACCAAAGATATGCAGATATATCTTAACAGACTAACCACTAACACGAACCATGTAATATAGCATCCATGCACGAACAGACCATATATATGCAGATATCTCTGAACAGACTAGCCACTAACACGAAACATGAAATATAGCATCCATGCACGAACAGACCAAAGATATGCAGATATATCTGAACAGACTAACCACTAACACCAACCATGGAATATAGCATCCATGCACGAACAGACCATAGATATGCAGATATATCTGAACAGACTAACCACTAACACCAACCATGGAATATAGCATCCATGCACGAACAGACCATAGATATGCAGATATATCTGAACAGACTAACCACTAACACGAACCATGAAATATAGCATCCATGCACGAACTGACCATAGATATGCAGATATATCTGAACAGACTAACCACTAACACGAACCATGGAATATAGCATCCATGCACGAACAGACCATATATATGCAGATATATCTGAACAGACTAACCACTAACACGAACCATGAAAAATAGCATCCATGCACGAACAGACCATATATATGCAGATATCTTTGAACAGACTAACCACTAACACGAACCATGAAATATAGCATCCATGCA
>CM065682.1:76934379-76964073 GCA_017654935.2 Phymorhynchus buccinoides
GTGTCAAAACCAGTCCCATCAGCGACAATGTCCCCCAACAACCGGTGTCAAAACCAGTCCCATCAGCGACAATGCCCCCCAACAACCGGTGTCAAAACCAGTCCCATCAGCGACAACGTCCCCCAACAACCGGTGTCAAAACCAGTCCCATCAGCCACAATGTCCCCCAACAACCGGTGTCAAAACCAGTCCCATCAGCGACAATGTCCCCCAACAACCGGTGTCAAAACCAGTCCCATCAGCCACAATGTCCCCCAACAACCGGTGTCAAAACCAGTCCCATCAGCGACAATGCCCCCCAACAACCGGTGTCAAAACCAGTCCCAGGGAAACAAAAATCAGTGAAAACCACAATATCAAAGCCTCTGTTAAACAATGTATCAGTCCTAGCAAACAATGTATCAGTCCTAGCACAATGTATCAGTCCTAGCAACAATGTATCAGTCCTAGCAACAATGTATCAGTCCTAGCAACAATGTATCAGTCCTAGCAACAATGTATCAGTCCTAGCAACAATGTATCAGTCCTAGCAACAATGTATCAGTCCTAGCAACAATGTATCAGTCCTAGCAACAATGTATCAGTCCTAGCAACAATGTATCAGTCCTAGCAACAATGTATCAGTCCTAACAACAATGTATCAGTCCTTGGGACTGACGGGTCAATAGGCTTCAGTATTTTGGTTTTGCAATCAGTATTTTACTGGTAATTACCAGTTAAGGCGACCACTGAGCAAAGCCTTTAAAGCACTTTATTACCAGTTAAGGCGACCACTGAGCAAAGCCTTTAAAGCACTTTATTACCAGTTAAGGCGACCACTGAGCAAAGCCTTTAAAGCACTGTAATCCAAAGTGGTCAAATCTGATCATAAAGGGAAATGATAGATAGATCTACCATGTTATTTTATTTGTCAAATAATTGTCAATTATTCTTCAGCTTGCTCATCATAAGTTTCAAACATCGCGTTATAAATGCTAACGAACAGTTTTAGAAGCAATGCCCACCAATAGGAATTGTTCGGAAATAATTAAGGGGAGTAATTTCATGGTGTGTGGGAGTGATCTTGCCTGATTCAATCGGTCAAACAGGGGAAGTCACTCTACTATCTCTCGTAGCCTATCGACTCGTCATACAGCACTTAGAACACCGTGCGTCATTCTAAAAAATTATGTCATTTGCATTTTTACGTAACATTTTTGCAGTTTTATCAGTTTGTGGCCACTGGCCACCCCTAATTTCATCCTGCGGTTTCAAGCTTATTGTTGCATTGTTGCTATGGTATTTGACCGAGTAATGGAGGTAAACAACTCTAATTTTCACGAAGTCCTCTCCCATATTCTCCCCTACTCTCGTCTATTCTGTACCAAATTACCCCCCTTATTCTATAGACTGCTATGTCTGCCGAGGAAATGTTGGCTAGTTTGTTCGTTCGTCACAATGTCACATTACTGAAAACTCTCTCTCTCTCTCTCTCTCTCTCTCTCTCTCTCTCTCTCTCTCTCTCTCTCTCTCTCTCTCTCTCTCTCTCTCTCTCTCTCTCTCTCTCTCTCTCTCTCTCTCTCTCTCCCTCCCTCTCTCTCTCTCTCTCTCTCTCTCTCTCTCTCTCTCTCTCTCTCTCTCTCTCTCTCTCTCTCTCTCTCTCTCTCTCTCTCTCTCTCTCTCATACACGCCTGTACGCAATATATGGTTGCATGCATCTTTTTTAATGTATGTGTGTCCGACCCACTGAATACGATTCAATCTAACTGCGATCCGATTGAGACATTTGTGAGGCACGATGTTCGTGAAATGTTACTGTCTTGAACAATCTCATGAAATCCTACTACTTTTGTTCACTTTTTATTTGCTATATTATATTATTCGTAGTACACGAATCTGTTGAAACATCTGTATTTTTGTCTCAGACATTTCATGCGATTCTTGTATTGGGGTCTACTTGAAAATAGTGAACGAAAATAGTAGAATTATTTTGTACACGGAAGTCTTTCACGAGAACCATGCCTCATAGACATCGTCACAATCGGATGGCAGTTGGGTTGAGTCGTATGCAGTTCTTCTTCTTCTTCTTCTTCTTCTTCTTCTTCTTCTTCTTTCTTCTTCTTCTTCTTCTTCTTTTTCGATCGCTCAGACAGTTTCCTGTCAATTATGAGCGCAGATGCGTCATGCTGCCGTTATGCGCCTAACTAAGAAACAGTAAGAGGCCCAGCACGTCCGACTTCGGCTGGAGGAAATGTTTTTGAAAGCGTTCCTTGAAAAAAGGCAGGCGAATGGATTATTAAGGCAGAAAGATAGTAGATGACAGTAAGCAATGGGAAAAGCCAGAGTCAAAGAGAGTGACAGATTAGAGGAAGTTACAAGCACAGAACTTCCAGAAGGTAGGGGAACTGTTTACACAAAAGATCTCCCGGTATCCCCAGGGGGGGGGGGGGGGGGGGGGTTCATATGCAGTGAATCGCCCAATTAATGGGTGCGTGCATGCGTCTTGCTTTCACGAATCAGTGCATCACGCTCTGAGCCGCATAATGTCCCGTATCGAACATCCCCTCAACGCCTCGCCGTGCAGCACACATCTTGTTCATGTACCAGACCTGGTCCCCCTCCTCCTCCTCCTCCTCCTCCACATCCTCCCCCTCCTCCTCCTCCACCACGTCCCCAGACCCCACAGACACCTCCGTCACGCAGGCTGGGGTGTCCGGGTGGCTGTGCCTGCTGACTCTGCTGTGCCTGCTGTACCTGCTGACCCTGCTGTGCCTGCTGACCCTGCTCTGCCTGCTGACCCTGCTCTGCCTGCTGACCCTGCTCTGCCTGCTGACCCTGCTCTGCCTGCTGACCCTGCTCTGCCTGCTGACCCTGCTCTGCCTGCTGACCCTGCTCTGCCTGCTGACCCTGCTCTGCCTGCTGACCCTGCCTGCCTGCTGACCCTGCTCTGCCTGCTGACCCTGCTCTGCCTGCTGACCCTGCTCTGCCTGCTGACCCTGCTCTGCCTGCTCACCCTGCTCTGCCTGCTGACCCTGCTCTGCCTGCTGACCCTGCTCTGCCTGCTGACCCTGCTCACCCTGCCTGCCTGCTGACCCTGCTGTGCCTGCTCACCCTGCTCTGCCTGCTGACCCTGCTCTGCCTGCTGACCCTGCTCTGCCTGCTGACCCTGCTCTGCCTGCTGACCCTGCTCTGCCTGCTGACCCTGCTCTGCCTGCTCACCCTGCTGACCCTGCTCTGCCTGCTGACCCTGCTCTGCCTGCTGACCCTGCTCTGCCTGCTGACCCTGCTCTGCCTGCTGACCCTGCCTGCCTGCTGACCCTGCTCTGCCTGCTGACCCTGCTGACCCTGCTCTGCAGGGACAAGGAAGGAGCCCTGGTGAACCTCGCCGTGGTATTGGCCTGCCGCGGGGTGCCGTGCTCACAGTCCTGAAGATGACACAGGAAACACTCGATGTGGGTAGGGACCACGATCTCCAGTTTCTGGGGCAAAGACGTCTGCTGGGACTGTCGGGTGTCTCCGCCCTCTCTGTGTTTCTTCTTCCCCCCGCCCCCGCGGGAACGATGCTGCAGACTGCGCATGATGTCCCGGTGAACGTCCCGCCCGAAGTACTGGAAGCGGAAAGGGTCGTCCAGCGCGGGCCAGGACGGGATGACGGTGAACTTCGGGGGCCAGGACATCCGGCTGGCGCCCGCGTTCTGGGACGGGGTAATGGGGGTCAGGATCGCGGAGAACCCCCTGCTCTTGTGTCCTCCCGGCTTTTGGCGCTGAGCGGGGACAAGGGGCGGGGGTGGGGGTGGGGGACGATAGTCGTGACAGAACCGTCGGAGGTCGCACGCTTCTAACAGAAATATATAGGAGAAAGACCTACTATGCAGGCGTTGAGATATTTACCACCATCACCCCACCCCCTCCCCGGTTCAGACAGGAAGAAACAAACCCCACTTCACTTCAGCAACAACAAAACCAAAACAAATTGAAAATAAACATGCAAAACACACAAACAAAATACAACAAAATCAACAACAACAAAAACCAACAATAGGCTACGTTGCCGTGACCGGCACTTTAGCCTGTTGACTAAATCGGAACACTCAACAGTTTTAAAAAACTCATGTTAGATAGGCACTGAGAGGATGCTTCCAGACAATGTTTGTCTGTCATTTAATTGTAAGAAGCACTACGGTGCCGCGCTTTGTTGCGACCGAAACATACAGAAAAAAAATCCAAATATGAAAGACTTGAAAGTTGACTGAAACTCAGTGGACAATACCAACAGCCCCACAACTGCCAGCCAGTAAAGGGTTGAGGAAGACAAGCAGTGAGCTTGTCGAAAATTCCCCTTAGGTGATTTTCTTTTTCTTTTTGTTTCCTTTTATTTGCCTTATGGCTCCGAGTAGGAACCAAAACTAACATGAACAAGACTTGAAAGAGCAGGCAAGAGGCTGTGAAAGCCTATATTATGCCCTATAATATAAAATATGAAATTACCATGGCCGGTGAAATAGTCTGCAAGCTAAGCTAGTGCTGGTTCAGGTGTGCTTTTTCTCCCATCTGTTTAGCTCATTACTGGTTGGGTTGGATTTTTTGTGGGGTTTGTTTTGGTGTGCCTGAAACCTGAAACCGGACGAAATCTCCCTCAAAACCCGAAACCTGGTGTATCGAGCTTTAAAACCCGAAACCTAGTGAAACCGATTTTTTGATGCAATTGTCTCTCTTTAATCTTGAATAATCTAATCTTAATCTTGACTCTCTGAGTGACTTTCGGTCTTTTACTCTATCTTATCTGCATCAAAAAGCTGCATGTCGTCTGTCTCTGACTGACAAAAGGGTCATTGTCACTTGTTTTCAGAACGTGCTCTGAAGGGATTTTCTGCCACCAAGAAGACATTTCGTCTTGCCACTCCAAAAGAGCACCACTCAAGCAGTCATTGACCTCACGGTTCCATCCCCAGTCACCCATTCCACACCCCGCAATCCACTCCCCGCTTCACAACGCACACACACCTCTCTCTCCACTCCAAAAGAGCACCACTCAAGCACTATCATTGACCTCACGGTTCCATCCCCAGTCATCCATTCCACACCCCGCAATCCACGCCCCGCTGCACAACACACACACACGCCTGTCTCCATTCCAAAAGAGCACCACTCAAGCACTATCATTGACCTCACGGTTCCATCCCCAGTCATCCATTCCAATCCAAATTTATCTAACACGTCCCTATACAGTACAGCGAGGCCCCCACCTAAAGAAGAACGGGGGAAGGATTTAATTTTGTAGCCAGGAGGAGTTAGCTGCTTTAGTTTAGGTTCATGTCCATTACTTTTGAGCCACGTTTCAGTTATAAATACTAAATCAAAGTCATGCTCAAAAACATAGTCCGCAATATAGTCCGCTTTGTTCTCAGGGCAGACAGACTGTGCGTTAAATACACATACACTAAAACTGTCAGAGTTCAGTGACACAGATGACACGTCACACTGGTGGCTGGGTGCTGTAGGGGGAGGCGAAGATGGAGATCTGGGCGTTGAAGGCAGCAGTAGTGAAGAAAGTGGAGTCGTCATGGTCGTCAGGCAGGCAGGAAGAGGTGGAAGGAGGCAGACATCTAGATGGTGAGGGTGGAGTGAGTTGGTCAGATGATGATTGTGACGAGGTAATGGGTTAAAAGGCCAAGTCTCTAGGGAAGACTTTTAGTGTGTTAAATTTTCAAATAGAAAATTTGCCTTTAGCCCACTTCTCTAGGGTATGGGAATTCGAAGGCAATCCGGCCAGTAATACCGGAGATACGCGTTTCGTGCATTTGCCAAACCGCACAAATGACATGGCCGCCTCGGTTGACATTGCCGTTGCCGTTAGGGCTCATAGCAAATTTGAAGCGATTCGGTTAAACAACGGCGGAGTTATAAAGCCCGTTTTGTGTTTCAGACACACACACACACACAGTCACACACTTGCCTTTTCATTATATGACTAGCGCAACGCCGGTAACCGGCGACGCCTAGCAACGGTAACGCCTAGTAACGGTAATGCCAAGTACTGGTAATGCTGAGTACAGCAAATTTGAAGCGATTCGGTTAAGAAACGGCGGAGTTATAAGGCCCCGTTTCCCGTTGGTGCTGCTCTGAGAGTGACGCTCTCTCCCTAGTAACGGTAACGCCTAGTAATGGCAACACCAAGTACTGGTAACGCTGAGTTCAGCAAATTTGAAGCGATTCAGTTAAGAAAAGGCGGAGTTATAAGGCCCCGTTTCCCGTTGGCGCTGCTCTGAGTGTGACGCGCTCTCTCTATTCTCTTCAAATTTGCTGCCAGGCTTTGCCCCAGTCACCGCAAGCCTGACAGTAACTTGGAAGCGATTCGGTTAAGAAACGACGGAGTTATTTGTGAAAAGGTGAAAAGTCATATATCGCGCGCGTTTATGAATCGATTCGCTTTCGGTTTGGCACACAGATAGTCACCGTCCCCGGTCATCTACCTTCCAGAAATACCGGAGATACGGGAGCTGAGAGACCGGTGGATACCCGTTTCGCGCATTTGCCAAACCGCGCAAATGACAAGCCGCCACGGTTGCCGTTGCCATCGCCCCGTTAGGGCTCATAGCAAATTTTAAGCGATTCGGTCGAAAAACGGCGAAGTTATAATAGGGCCCGTTTTGTGTTTCAGACACACACACAGACAGACAGACAGACAGACAGACAGACACACACACACTTGCCTTTTTATTATATGATGATTATTTTTGCAAGTAGTCACTGCGGGGCAGGTCAAAGGTGGAGTCAGGTGGGGTCAGAGTCTTATTCAATAAAGGAATGTATTATTTCGTTTTTTGTTTTCTCTTCATGAGGTCGCTTTGCTGTACTACTGAATATTTGCTAAAGGAAGTATTGAGGAATTATCAAATGTGTCTAAAATCACAATTGATGTGAAAAGACATTACATTAAACGGATTCGTGCAGTCGAATGATTAAATTAAAACATACTAACATTTTATTTCCGTAACGTTTTATTTCCGGCGTGGGGTGGGGGTTTGGGAGGTGTACCTTTCACGGGGGGGGTGGGGGGGGGGGGGGGGGGGGGGAGGGGGCGCACACATCCGCATTCGTGTGTATCTCTCTCTCTCTCTCTCTCTCTCTCTCTCTCTCTCTCTCTCTCTCTCTCTCTCTCTCTCTCTCTCTCTCTCTCTCTCTCTCTCTCTCTCTTAGATCTCCCCGTCTGTCTCTCTTTCTACGTAAAACAAAACTTGGCAGATGGTTCCCGTGTCTGGACGACGATGCCCATTGTATGTCACCTGCACCAAACGGCAAGCCACATAAATACATTCCCAGTCAATGTGATTATCAATGAATGCAATCAACAAATTATAAAAATAAACATTATACAGTAGCGGTCATAACAAAACTCAGCAGAATCTGTTCCTGATAACCCAACGCTGATACCCGTGATGTCAGTGCATCAAACAGCAAACTTTAAGTGTAGATCTACTCTCACTGTAGTTTGTATTTCTTTGTTTGTTTCTTTTTTTCGCGACAGCAAAAAAATTACTTAATTAATTAGAATAAAAACTGACAGGAGAATTGCATCCTATATTACTGTTAAAGTGTAGCTTTCTTTCTTTCTTTCGTTCGTTCTTTCATTCGTTCCTGAACTGATTAGTATGAAAACTGGCAGAATTGCAGAATTGCATTCCATGTCCAGACAATGATACCAACCAGTAGGCCCTACATCTCCCAAATAATAATAATAATAATAATAATAATAATAATAATAATAATAATAATAATAATAATAATAATAATAATTAGTAACATTATATGGCGCAGTATCCTGACAACAGCTCTAAGCGCCTTACAGACACAACGCATATACAAAACACACGTGAACATGATAATACAGGCACGTAATACGAATTCACTATTATTGAAATAAACAATAGAATACCAGGACATACAAGCTACATATCATACAAGATACATATAAATATATACATGCACAATAAGAGATAATAACAGATGCAAACGGAAGAAAAAATGAAAACACACGACCTCGCCAGCTTAAACGTAAAAGTTAAAGCGTACCAAAAAAAGAGAGAAAAAAAGGCGAACATATTTTATTGACGTTATGAAAAATTAGTTAGTTAGTCTGTTATAGTCCCGTCAACAGCTCTGGTTATCTCAGGACTATCACCGCATAACGTTCGACCACGTATAGCAAAACACAAATCCATGGATTTGTACAACGTACAAAACCTGAAAACAAAAAATGTAGTACAATTCATAACATGACGTTATTAAAAAAGAATAGAAAATGAATATAAATGAAGAGAAACGACACACACGAACACACACTCGCGTACGCCCATGCACGCATAGAAAATCAAACCCAAAGTCAAGTCAAATGGCAAGGCATGCCATATAAACATATTTTCTATGATTTCGATTTTATAATATATAATTTTATTATAGGTTGTTGTTGTTGATGTTGTTGCTGTCGTAAACCTGGCTAAAAGACTCCAGGGATCATCCCAACACGCGGCAGCACTTGAACACTATCGCACAAGTGCATTAGCCATGGATGAGAACATTACGTGTGTGACCGGGTTTTTTATTACCCCGCCACGTGGGCAGCCACACTCAGACTTCGGGGGACGCTTTTATATGCTTTGGTCTTTTGCGTTGCACTGGGAGGTCGCTTACATGGCTTCGTCATCTTGTTTCCATTACATAACTGACCCGATTGTCCTGACATTATCTTGCGAACCGCTGCACAAAATCACTTCACATTTTGCACTCGATATAGAATATCACCTGAAGTTGATATGTCCCGTGGAGTAACTTGATGGAATTCATTTTGCACTCGATATAGAATATCACCTGCTAGTTGATATGTCCCGTGGAGTAACTTGATGGAATTCATTTTGCACTCGATATAGAATATCACCTGCTAGTTGATATGTCCCGTGGAGTAACTTGATGGAATTCATTTTGCACTCGATATAGAATATCACCTGCTAGTTGATATGTCCCGTGGAGTAACTTGATGGAATTCATTTTGCACTCGATATAGAATATCACCTGCCAGTTGATATGTCCCGTGGAGTAACTTGATGGAATGTGTGGAGGGTTATGGTATCATCCTAAGAACTTTTCTTGAAATTAAATTAACTGAACAACAATGCAACGGGGAGTTTCTTACTGCATTCAATGACACCCGTGTGTGTGTGTGTGTTGATGTGTGTGTGTAACTTGTGTGTGTGTGTGTGTGTGTGTGTGTGTGTGTGTGTGTGTGTGTGTGTGTGTGTGTGTGTGTGTGTGTGTGGTGTGTGTCTTGTGTGTGTGTGTGTGTGTGTGTGTGTGTGTGTGTGTGTGTGTGTGTGTGTGTGTGTGTGTGTGTGTGTGTGTGTGTGTGTGTGTGTGTGTGTGTGTGTGTGTGTGTGTGTGTGTGTGTGTGTGTGTGTGTGTGTGTGTGTGTGTGTGTGTGTTGTGTGTGTGTGTGTGTGTGTGTGTGTGTGTGTGTGTGTGTGTGTGTGTGTGTGTGTGTGTGTGTGTGTGTGTGTGTGTGTGTGTGTGTGTGTGTGTGTGTGTGTGTGTGTGTGTGTGTGTGTGTGTGTGTGTGTGTGTGTGTGTGTGTGTGTGTGTGTGTGTGTGTGTGCGTGTGTGTGCGTGCGTGCGTGTGTGTGTGCGTGCGTGTGCGCGTGTGCGTGTGCGTGCTCGCGCGTACATACGCAAGCACACAGAGAGAGAGAGAGAGAGAGAGAGAGAGAGAGAGAGAGAGAGAGAGAGAGAGAGAGAGAGAGAGAGAGAGAGAGAGAGAGAGAGAGAGAGAGAGAGTGTGTGTGTGTGTGTGTGTGTGTGTGTGTGTGTGTGTGTGTGTGTGTGTGTGTGTGTGTGTGTGTGTGTGTGTGTGTGTGTGTGTGTGTGTGTGTGTGTGTGTGTGTGTGTGTGTGTGTGTGTGTGTGTGTGTGTGTGTGTGTGTGTGTGTGTGTGTGTGTGTGTGTGTGTGTGTGTGTGTGTGTGTGTGTGTGTGTGTGTGTGTGTGTGTGTGTGTGTGTGTGTGTGTGTGTGTGTGTGTGTGTGTGTGTGTGTGTGTGTGTGTGTGTGTGTGTGTGTGTGTGTGTGTGTGTGTGTGTGTGTGTGTGTTGTGTGTGTGTGTGTGTGTGTGTGTGTGTGTGTGTGTGTGTGTGTGTGTGTGTGTGTGTGTGTGTGTGTGTGTGTGTGTGTGTGTGTGTGTGTGTGTGTGTGTGTGTGTGTGTGTGTGTGTGTGTGTGCGTGTGTGTGTGCGTGTGCGTGCGCGTGTGCGTGTGCGTGCTCGCGCGTACATACGCAAGCACACACATAGAGAGAGAGAGAGAGAGAGAGAGAGAGAGAGAGAGAGAGAGAGAGAGAGAGAGAGAGAGAGAGAGAGAGAGAGAGAGAGAGAGAGAGAAGGAGAGAGAGAGAGACTGAAGACTGGAAAACTTTATTACATAAGGATTAAGATTTTTGGGCAGGGCCCATCCTTCCAATCTGTCCTTGGAACGAAAGAGAGAGAGAGAGAGAGAGAGAGAGAGAGAGAGAGAGAGAGAGAGAGAGAGAGAGAGAGAGAGAGAGAGAGAGAGAGAGAGAGAGAGAGAGAGAGAGAGAGAGAGAGAGAGAGAGAGAGAGAGAGAGAGAGAGAGAGAGAGAGAGAGAGAGAGAGAGAGAGAGAGAGAGAGAGAGAGTCAGGAGTCAGGATTCAGGACATTTCTAATTGTTAGGCCATGCCCATACAATGGAGTGAGTGTGACAACAACAACTTGACATTACATTATTAACTTGACATTACAAAACATTACATAAATCTTGCCGAACTTTCAAAGCTTTAAAGATAAAACAGCCACTTTTCTTACAATACTTGTGTGTTTGTACAAGAAAGTAATAACACAAATTTAAACATAGAAGGATTGTTATAATACTTTTTTGGAATAAGTTCTCTTCGAAGGGTGTCATACATGGGACAAACAAACAAAAGGTGGATTTCTGACTCGGGAATATGATTACAAAAGGGACAATATACATTTCTATTTGGGTCAATTTTAAATTGCAAAAAGTGACAATTCAAAGGGGACATGCCAATTCTAAACCTGGACAAAGTGTTTCGTGCTTTGAAATTCACAATTTCACACAAATGGGTACTTAAAGTAAAAGTTTTCTTAAAGGATGCATATACATAATAAAAAAAAAGTGTGCGACTCTAAGCTTGCATGCCAATCTTGCTTGTTGAAAACAATCTATAAATCTTTGTTTTAATACTGCCAAGAATGCTTTTCTTTTACCAACTCCTTGTGCTTAGTTACAGAGAGAGAACAAGACCCAGACAAAGACAAAAGCGATGTATCAAAGAGACAGAGATGAACACCACCACCACCAACAACAACAACAACAACAACAACAACAACAACAACAACAACAACAACAACAACAACAACAGATGCATTTCGCCTTTGATTTGACTATTATAGTGGCGTAGTCAACACAAAAACAAATACGGAAAGAGTTTTATTTTTAATCATTACATATCAGCGATCTCTTTTCTGACCAGCCTTTTTCCTGGCCATGACTATTTTCAACAGTCGTTTTCGTTGTCCCTGACGTCTGCTTTCAAACACTGTAGACAGCCCGTAGACAGCCACGTTGACAGCTGAACAGAAGGGGGGTACCACCGTTAACACAAACACTGCCACTCCCCCCATCACCAGCCTGTGTCTGAGAGAAACAACCACGGCAACCGTGAATCGAGAGAAAGAGTTGAGACACATCAAAGGCTTCAGGATGCGACCATCGCTGATTCTTTGATCATCGTCGCTCTCTGTGAGCAGAGTCTCAGAGAGAGAAGGAAGTTTACAACGGAGAGCGAAGTAGCCAGCAGCCTGAAGAATGGCTGCAAGAAAGTTGAAGACTGTGAAGACACCGAGGAAGAGGTCGCCATCGTTAGTGTCGGGGGAGACCCCGGGAAGAGGTCTGCAGAAAGCTACGTCACTGTACCTTCCCCAGTGCCGTGGTGTGAAGGGGAGGGAGGGGAGGGTGGCGATGCTGCCACTGACGATCCAGCTCAGCAGCAAGATCCAGCCATCTCGGGTAGATGCTCTCTGTACTCCAGACACCCACAGACTCGCGGCAGTCAGCACGGCGAGCCAGGACACCAGGAATGCGGACATCACGTAGGAGCCCAGCATGAGAACTCCTGCCAGCTGACAGACCGGGCCGTGACGCCAGCTGAGGTCTTCCAGGACGTAGCGTCCTCTGTGCACAGCATCAGCCCCGCAGACGATCACCAGGTGCAGACCCATGAGCCCATCAGACACAGACAGGTGACACAGAATCTGCACGTGCGGTGATCTCTCTTTGGTGTCGGTCCACGTTCGATGGACACGCAGTATCAAACTCGTCATAGTGGACAGGATAGTAGTTGTGGCAAAGACAACCAACACGACTCGCACGACGCTTTGCCCGATCAAAGCGTCACACGTGGAGAGCACGTCTGGCGGTGCGCCGCACCGTTTGACGTTGAACCCAGCTGGCAGGTTCTGAGGGCAGCACAGTTTGTAACTGTTGGAATGAATCGTCTGCAGGTGTTTCAAGCCACTGAACCAGTCTGTTCCGAAAGATCGCATCGGGCAACCTCGGATGTCAAAGATTTGAAGCCGTTTCAGCGATTGGAATCCATTTCCTAGAACTCTTTCCAAACCAGACCAAGACAAGTTAAGTATTTTCAAATTGCGTAGATGGGATAACCCGCTTCCATTGACCCGTGTTAGTGAAGATCTGGATAGATCCAAAGTATGCAATTTGCTAAGAACCGTTCTACCTTCACATTTTGCTTCAAACAGTTTCAAAATTGGATTTCCGGCCAAAATAACGGTTTTCAAGTTAGCCATTTTAGAAAAAGACAGGGCAGTTATTTCACTCAAATAATTGTCGCTCAGGTCCAAACTTCGAAGATTGTGCAGACACACGTTGTAGGAGAGAAAGGAAATGTTACAATCAACCAAACTGACATGAACAAACAAAGCGTTAGAAGTTAACTGACCCAGAGTCATCCCGCTTCCTGTGGCATCCAGGTACCGCACACCCGTATAATCCCGCGACGAAAAAGGAACACTGCAGGAGAACGCGAACCCCAAACACGCGCACTCCGGAGGACACGTCTCTCCGCAGAACCTCTCATCATCGTGTCTCGGACACTGCGGCCACCCGTCACACAGCTGGTCAAGATGGACACACACAAACCGACGGTCATCCAGCCAGGACGTCTGACAGCGATAAAACCCCGGACACCGGTAGCGGTCACACCGGTGTTCGTCTTCGCGGCCGGGACAGTCGTGGACACCGTTACACCGGACGTACACCGGTAAGCAGAAGTGACCGCCTGGACACATGAAGTGCGTGGCTGGACAAGGGTCAGTCTGGGTGGTGTCCAGCGGTGTCAGTAAGGCCAGCCCGGTGCCGTCGAAGTTGACCAGGGCGGGGTCAGCGGTGTTTTCCGGAGACAGGAACCTCTCCTCGCCGCACCCACGTTCGTCGCTTTGGTCAAGGCACTGGACACGTTGATCACAGCGGCTGCTGACTGCTACACACTGAGAACAGAGATGGGCAAAGATACACTGAAGGGCCGGCTACACTGCATACGATTCGATTCACTACGATCCGATTTTGACATTGGTGAGGCATGATTGAGGTGGAATTCTACTGTCTAAGTAAATCTGATGAAATCCTACTAGTTATCTTCACTATATTTGTAGTGTCCTGTATGCGGATCTGATAAAATATCTTATTTTTGTACTGTATCGGGACATTTAATTTGATTCGTGTATTGCGGTCTACATGAGTACAGTGAATGAAAAGAGTAGTTATTTTAATTAGACGGAAGTATTTCACGTGAATCATGACTCACTAGACATCGTCACAATCGTATCGTATTGGGGTCAAATCGTATGCAGTGTGGCGCCGGCTTAAAAGATATAGTCCCTTCACTGAAAAAAGGTAGGGTAAGACGGGGTTAAAAGCCCATGGGCGGGTAAGAAGCCCATGCCAATTATCTCATGAAATGAAGCAAATTTCAGTCACATTTTGCCCATGAGACGAGTGTTAATGTTTAGCGTTCGTCTTATGGGCAAAAGTTGACTGAAATTGTCTTCATTTAATGAGATAATTGGCGTGAGCTTCTTACCCGCCCATGGGCTTTTTACCCCGTCTTCACCTATGCACGTACTAGTGCTTATGGTTGGATACTCGTTCGGATACCGGGGAGTCTTTCAGGCAAATACATATTTCCCATGCCTTTTGTGGAATTCTTTGTTAAGAACTTTTCCCTGTTATTCTCTGAAACAATCAAACTTTCAGCTATTGGCCACTGCAACTAGGGTTACTAACGCCCTTGACGGCAAGAGTTAATCCATTGTTGGTCAGTATCCAAAAGGGCATTCACTCTTGGAAAAGGCAACCATTCAGTGGCCTCAAATAGGGTTATTGGCGAGAGTTATGTCCTTGTTTGGTCAGTACTCATCCATCTTCCCCCACCCACCAAGGGCATTCACTCTTGCAAAAGGTTTTCTTTGCAGTGGCCAACAGATGTGTATTGAAAATAGACATGTACGCAACTATCTACAAACCAGCAAAATATACTGGAAAAAGGGTATGCTTTTACAGGGTTTACAAATGGAGGGGAAAGCTAAAGAGAGACAGACAAGACAGAGACAGAGACAGCAAAAGAGAAGGAAAGGAAGAGAGAGAGAGAGAGAGAGAGAGAGAGACTGAGACAGGGCAATGCAAGCAAAATATTATTTTAATTGACATAGGCCAACAGCCCCAATCAACGAGTGAGACAAAAATAATCGTAGGCCCTATGACATTGCAGCATGCATAAATACAAATCGATGAGAATAAATTACTGAACATAGCCTAATGAAGAAAGAATACAAATTAGGAATTAATTGTGGAATTCCTTAACTTCATGGCATACGTAATATATTCAGTTAAACAAACTTTTTTTTGGATTGGAGGGTGATGTACCTGTCCTATATGAGGAAGAAATTGTATTCTTAAGTTGTGAATATTGTTGGCAAACAGACAAAGAGACAGAGAGACGGAGACAGAGAACAAGAGAGAAAGTTTTAACTGTCCATTAGAACAAGTAAACGAGAGAGACAGACAGACAGACAGAGACAGAGACAGAGACTGAGAAAATAGAGAGTTTTACCTGTCCATTAGAACCAGTAAATGAGAGAGACAGACAGACAGAGACAGAGACAGAGAGAAAAAGAAAGAGAGATGTACTTGTCATCTAGAACCAGTAAATGAGACAGACAGACAGACAGGCAGACAGACACAGGCAGACAGGTTACCTGTCCACTCGAACAAGCAAACTGTGTCACAGGGTGGCAGGTCAGAAATACACAAAACTCCTCATCCGTATTGTCACCGCAGTCCTGCTGATGGTCACACACCACGCTGAAAGACACTGCCTTCCCACTCTGCTCACACCCATACGATGGTAGTGATGATGATAACGACGACGACGACGACGACGACGAAGGCGGAAGGTCATCGCACGCTTCTGGAGCAACTTTCCCATCGGCTTCCTGGCACTCGACTTCTCGACCAGCCCAGCAATCTTTGGAAGCTTCAGAGAGCAGAAACGTTGTCACGTAATGGCCTTGATCGTAACACAAAGTTAAGCCCGGGCTTCTTACGCTCTTATTAGCGAAGATTGGTCCTACTACTGTCTGTGGTTGCGGGAACAAAACAGGCGCCATGTTCTCGCTCTTTGTGTGTTCGAGAGGTATTTCACAGAGGTGATAGCGACTTAGCGGTAGTCTGTAGTTTGCGTACGTTCTTTGCTCGGATCCGAAGAGTCGGTCCGTGTATTTGGCCATGTCGCACCTGAGGACGAACTTCAGCAGGAAAGGTCTGACTGGAGTGATCAGGCTGTGGGATAGGTAGGCCACTGTGCCGTCTTCCCACTGGGGCATCAGTCTGTAGCTGACCACAAGAAAATGACCACAGAAAGAAACGTGTATGTGGGCTAAAGGCCTGCGACACGAATATACGATTCGCATCTGAATGCGATGCGATTTTGACGATGTGAATCATGATTCGCGTGAAATTCGTGTATCGGGTCTACTTTGAGTATAGTGAGCGAAAACGGCAGAATTATCTTCAGACGGAAGTATTTCACGTGAAGCATGACTCGCGTTACCCAATCGCATCGCATCCCCGTACGATTTTACGCGTGTGTGGCGCCGGCTTAAAGGGCCAGACACACTGCATACGATGCGATCCGACCGTGACATTTGTGAGGCATGATGCTCGTGACATTCTACCGTCTAACTGAATCGGATGAAGTCCTACTGGTTTTGTTCACTATAATATTTGTAGTCCCCCGTACACGAATCTGATGAAATATCTGTATTTCTTTGTATCAGACATTTGATGTGATTCGCATCTTGGAGTCTACATGAGTGCAGTGAACGAAAACAGTAGACTTATTTTTAGACAGAAGTATTTCATGTGAATCATGACTCACAGACATCGTCACAATCGGATCGCATTGTATGCAGTGTGGCTGGCCCTTAAAATGGTAATGCATTATATTCTAAGTGAGTTGTTTCGTTTCGTCTGTTATTATAATATTGTAGGAGTTTGTCAACAACAACAAAGAAAATGAAATAACGCAAAAAGCCATCTTGATGCCGTCTTCTTCTTCTTCTGCGTTCCCGGGCCATACGGCCACAATGGGTACGTATGTGTCCGTTTTCCAGTTTTCACTGGTGTCCTCGCTGCATTCAGCCGACACATTCCGATTTCGGAGGAGCTCAAAGGAGAGAAAACTATATGGAAGATTGTGTTTTTTTGGGGGAAAAGGCAGGAGAATGGGCCAAAACGTCAGAAAGATAGTGGATGACACAAAGCAAGGAAAAAGGCAGGAGAATGGGCCAAAAGTCAGAAAGATAGTAGATGACACACAAAGCAAGGAAAAAGGCAGGAGAAACTTCCAAAACGTCAGAAAGATAGTAGATGACACAAAGCAAGGAAAAAAGGCAGGAGAATGGGCCAAAACGTCAGAAAGATAGTGGATGACACAAAGCAAGGGAAAAAGGCAGGAGAATGGGCCAAAACGTCAGAAAGATAGTGGATGACACAAAGCAAGGAAAAAGGCAGGAGAATGGACCAAAACGTCAGAAAGATAGTGGATGACACAAAGCAAGGAAAAAGGCAGGAGAATGGGCCAAAACGTCAGAAAGATAGTGGATGACACAAAGCAAGGGAAAAAGGCAGGAGAATGGGCCAAAACGTCAGAAAGATAGTGGATGACACAAAGCAAGGAAAAAGGCAGGAGAATGGGCCAAAACGTCAGAAAGATAGTGGATGACACAAAGCAAGGGAAAAAGGCAGGAGAATGGGCCAAAACGTCAGAAAGATAGTGACACAAAGAGGGAAAAAGGCACAGAATGGGCCAAGTCAGAAAGAAGTGTATGGCAAGGAGAAGGGGCCAAAACGTCAGAAAGATAGTGGATGACACAAAGCAAGGAAAAAAGGCAGAGAATGGACCAAAACGTCAGAAAGATAGTGGATGACACAAAGCAAGGAAAAAGGCAGGAGAATGGGCCAAAACGTCAGAAAGATAGTGGATGACACAAAGCAAGGAAAAAGGCAGAGTCAAAGAGAGACATAGAGGAAGTTACAAGGAAAACGGTCAGAGGTATAGAAGATGACACAAAGCCCCGTATCTCACGGGGAGTAGATGCTGTGTTTAATTAATTCAACGAAAGAAGTTGTAAACCATAGATATAAAAATGGCTCACTGGAGAATGATCCAAAACGTCAGAAAGATAGTGGATGACATTTGTGTTAAGCAAGGGAAAAAGGCAGCATACGACTCGAATGCGATCCGATTGTGACGATGTCTGTGAGTCATGAGAAAGACTTAGTCTAAAACTAAAAAAATAATTATACTATTTTTGTTAACTAAACTCACGCAGACCCCAATAGACGAACCCCATAAAATATCTGATACAAAGAAAGGCAGAGTCGTGTACGGGGGACTACAATCTAATAGTGAAGGAAACTAGATTAGACAGGAGAACTTCATGTGAATCACGTCTCACAAATGTCACAGTCACATCAGAACTTCAGTTTGGATCGAAGTATGCAATGGATCGATTTGTCTATCTCTCTCTCTCTCTCTCTCTCTCTCTCTCTCTCTCTCTCTCTCTCTCTCTCTCTCTCTCTCTCTCTGTCTCTCTCTCTGTCTGTCCTCTCTCTCACGGGGACTCTCTCTCGGGGAGTAGATGCTGTGTTTAATTAATTCAACGAAAGAAGTTGTAAACCATAGATATATTTGTGTTAATGAAGGGACCGACTCACTGCATACGACTTCGATCTTATGCAAATGCGATCACGACTGTCTCGATGTCTGTCTCTCCTCTCTCTCTCATGATTCTCGTCTCTCATACTCTCCGTCTCTCTCTCTCTCTCTAATAATTCTACTATTTTTGTTAACTAAACTCACGCAGACCCCAATAGACGAACCCCTAATAAAATATCTGATATCTGTAATGGCACAAACTCGTGCACTGAGATCATAAAGGCTGGTGTACCCCAAGGATCTGTCTTAGGGCCTCTTCTATTCTGCCTATTCATTAATGATCTACCTTTATCAATATCGGCTGACTCTGTCTCGTGTGATCTCTTTGCTGATGACACCTCTCTCCATTCTAGTGCATCTAACCTCTCTTCGATTCAAACCTCTCTTCAGTCAGCTTTGCATGATGTTTCTGTTTGGAGTTACCAAAACCTTATGGTCCTCCATCCTAAAATCCCAAAAGCATGGTAATTACCTTAAGACAGAAACATCAAATAGAACCTCTAATTTTAAATGTTCATATTAATGACAATGCCATAGACCAAGTACGCGAGCACCGAGTCCTGGGAGTGATAATAGATGACGAACTAAAATGGCAACTACATATTGAAAAGATGACACATAAACTAGCTCGCAGCCTATTCCTACTAAAAAAACTTACACCCTTCATAGATATAGACGCACGCACAATGTTTTGTCATGCCCACTGTCTCTCCCACATTAATTACGCATCTGTAGTCTGGGACTCTGCTGCTAATTGTCACCTATTAAAACTCAATTCTATGTACAAAAGTGCAGCTAAAATAATTCTTCCTGATCCTGAACTCAGTACATCAGAAAAACAAGCCCAATTAAACATACTTCCACTGCAATCACAGCTTAGCTATAATAAAGCCATTCTCATGTACAAAGTACACTATGACTTAGCTCCACAATACCTGAAAAATCTACTTACACAAGCCTCACATCGCTATGGTTCAAATAACTATATTCTACCACACACAAGAATAGATACATTCAAGTCAAGTTTTACTTTCTCGGGTTCCTCCATATGGAATTCCCTTCAGTCCGACATTAGATTATGCTCCTCTATCTCAACCTTCAAAACGAGTCTCCGAGAGACACTAACATTCGACCCTCCATGATTTGCGGCCCCCCCCCCCCCCCCCTTCATATATCCCGATACGCTATATTGCTAATTACGATGTCATGTATTCACATCATTTCATTTCATTGCTAATTGTTACCGGTTTCATACCATAGGCTGCATTTGTTTGCCCTGTTCTATAATGTATGGTTCTTTTATACGTACTTCAACATATCTCTGTGCGTATGTGCATGTATGCTTGCGTGTGCGCGCACGTGCAGGTGTGTGCGTGTAAGGTTACACGCATGTATTCCCGCACGAGTATCAACAATTATACATGTGCGTGTGTAATTTTATGAATCCATATTTCAACATATCTTTATCATAATTTCACCTGCTTTGCTACCTTTATGTTCAAATATGTATGTGTAATGTATGCCTTGCCATGTTTGTTTTCTATGTTCGCATAATGTACCAAGGAACTACATTTATGTTCAAATATGTATGTGTAATATCATGCCTTGCCATGTCATTATGCCTTGCCATGTTTGTATTCTATGTTCGTATATGTACCAAGGACAGATTGGAAGACTAGGCGTTGCCTAAAATCTTTATCCTTGTAAAATAAAGTTAAAGTTTTCAAAGTTTTCAAAGTTCTCTCTCTCTCGTCGGCATGTGTCAACAGCATACAGCCATAATTCCTCAGCAGAATACACATAGAAAACCTGAGGATATACAACGAAGATGCTGCTCCTTCTGTCTTGGTGTGTGTGCGCTCGCAGGTGTGTGCATGTGTGTATGTGTGTGCGCGCGGGACTTTCTGAAGGTCTTCTTCTATTCAGTCTGAAACCCATTCGCTCATGTTCATGTCGTTCCGACCTTTTTCTAGGAGCGACAATGCAACATGAGCTGAGTTTTACTGAGGCCTAGATATCCTAATCCGCAATCTCGTAAGAGTGTTTCTTTACTCACGTTAGTTTGGCTCAAACTGCCTAACAAATGCCTGAATCGCCAGCTAGCTCAGTGCAGCTAGTATCCCAGACAGACTGGGAGATCGTTGCCCAAGACATGGACAAACGGAGAACGCACATGCGCGCGCGCGCACGCGCACACACACACTTTTTTTTAAGAGCAAGGGAAGCAGTTGAAGCAAAACACAAACATTTCCTAAAAGTTTGAAAATTTCTTTCGCAGTTATCCCTCTTCTTCGATATAGTAGGTTCAAATTGAAGAACCCCCCAAATCGGTTAATATTAAAGTGCACGTGCATTTTCATTTTTCTTTTTCAAAGCAGAGTAGGCCTAAATACACATTGGAAGTTGGCCCGAAACGGAGCTGCCTTTGTTGTGCAGCCTACTACAATCAGCAGTGATATGTACCGAGGATCGAAAAATGAAAGGACAAACTATCCTAAAACAAGATAAATCAATAGGACAATGTCCTGGCTCTTACAGAAATATGTAAGACAAAGCGTGCCAGTGTTAAAAATTTAATCAGACATTTGTCCTGACAGGGGAGAACACAATATGACATTTTCAATTTTAATAGGTCAATGGCCTATGACCGGAGCCTCGGGACATCACTGAATCAGTAGAACTGAAGAGCACTGACACAGTGCAAACCTCCACCACACAACTCTACTCAGGCCGGTGTAGGTTACGGAGAGGTTGTTAATGGTCGACTTACACGTTGTTGTTTTTCACTGTTTTCACATGGCAATACAATAAACACTATGCTAGCATCCCCCCCACCCAATGGTAATACAGTCAGTGTGTGCTAATAGAGTGACACAGTGGTAACGCGTTCGCCTTGTGTCAAGTAAACCCGAGTTCGAACCTGGGTACAGGGGATTTTTCCCTCTCACTCTGCACTAGACCTTACGGTCTGAACGTGGAGTATTTCGGATGAGACGATAAACCGAGGTCTCGTGTGCCATGCATGCACTTAGCACACGTTAATCCCAGAGGCAACGAAAAAGTTGTCATTTGGTCCAAATTTACCCCCCATCCCCCCACCACCCCCCCTTTTCTTTCCTCATCAGTCACACAAAAATTGCATGCAAAAAAAAAAAAAAAAAAAAAAAAAAAAAGATGGCCGGTGTGCCTCTGGCTGCAACGCGCTCTCCAGGTGGGAGCAACCCGAATTTCACAGAGACGCATCTGTGACTATAAAGTACCTAATACCTAATAGACCTAATATCATTACTAGCTAGCACGTGGTTGTATCGCCATGGGGAAAGAGTGAAAAATAGTAGCGTGTGTTTCGATCATAAAGAATCCCCCCTGTTGTGTTTTTTTGCGTTTCTATTTTTTGTCCTTTTTCCTTTCTTTTTTTCACCCCCCCCCCCCCCCCCCCCCCCCATGTTTGAGACTGTTTGGATTTTAATAAACCTTGAAACCTTGAAACGTTGTTCATGCAGACGATTGTGGCCCTAACATTGTCACTGAAAGGCATTAAATTGGGGTCTGTTATCCAGAGACCCCATTGTCTTAGTTTTGGGAAGTAAGGGTAGACCTTTGTTTTATATAGGTCACAGAAGAATCCCCAATACTGCAAATGGATTTTGTTCTCTACCCAGGTAAACTTAATGGACATTTCTGGCTGAAATATGGCTGGCGGTGAAAGGGTTAATAACAACAACAACAACAACCTTACACTACAAGGTGTTGTATTTATCAACAAGCTGCCAAAAGCACGTGTCGTGATAGGTCTTGGCGTGTAGGGTTTAAGCTTACATGTCCATTAAATGCACCAAGAGTGTCTTTTATAAATTACTAGCAAACCTGCTCACTATGCTTTGCGTGCGCGCGCGCGCGCGTACACACACACACACACACACACACACACACACACACACACACACACACACACACACGCACGCACACACACACACACACACACACACACGCGCAGACACACGCACACACACACACACACACACACACACACACACACAGACACACACAGACACACACACACTCTCTCTCTACTTCTCTCTCATTCAATCAGGTTTATAGTCCAAGGGAAGTAAGCCAGTCCAGCTTGTTCAGTCCCCAGTAGTCCCCACTATCCTTTACTACAACAGCATATAATGATCTTTTAGAAAAAATGAGTCTTCCTTGGCGGAGATTTGCACCGGAGGCTCAACATGTCTACGGGACCATCTGTGCACCATGATGCAACACCGCACAAAATTTGAAGCGATTCTGTGTAGCGGTTTATGAGTTACAGGGCAAACAAACAAACACACTTACACACACAGACACTTCATATAAATGTAATAGAAATGTAAACACACATCCAAGACGCCGTAAAAAGTTTGTTTCACTACTTTACAGACTTAAGCTAAATGCTTTTAAAACTAAATTCATAAAAAATCTTCAATGTGTATGCGGTGCTATTGATAATTGTACAACAACACACATTCTATATTATTGCCCTTATTTTGAATCGACCCTATCAGAATTCAGAAAAGATGAATCCAAATGTATATTCCAAGATGCCGTATCTCTTTTGAATTTTGTACAAACTTTAATGTTAAGTCCAGTTGGCTCGTTTCTATGATAGCTGTTTTTTTAGAATGTTTTCATCTTGATTTTATAATAGTTCAATTCTGGAATGGTTTTTTTCATATTTTTTTAACTGTTTTAATTTAGCATATATCCCCTAATGTTACATACAAATATGCACTTTAAGCACACACAGATACACATGCACATATCCGCGCGCGCACACTCACACACACACTTTCATGTCTAATATCACTTTTAAGTAAAAAGACGTTAAATTAAAGAACAACAACAACACAGACACTTAAAATGTCATTATATAGCCATAGATGTGATTAAGCAGATCCCAGCCCAGCAGAATAGTTCTTGCTCTCTGCTGTGTGGCAGACATTGTCGGACACAGTTGTCTGGCACACAGGTTCACACCAACAGATTGTTTTATGAACTAAACATAAAAACACAGTAGCCTTAAATGTTGTGCCCCCTTCATTCCCCTGCGACTGGGGCAGTGGGTGGATGCCTCGTGCCTCCATGCGGGGAGCTTGACGACCCCGACCCCTCCACGAGTCTATCCCCGTGGGGATACCGGGGAGGGGGGTCTTTTGTACAAATAGTTCCCTCACCTTCTGGAAGTTCTGTGTTTGTAACTTCCTCTAATCTATCATTCCCTTTGACTCTGCCTTTTCCTTTTCTCGCCGTCATCTACTATTTGTTTCTGCTCATTCTCTTGCCTTATCCCAAATAATCTTCGAAATAATTTTCTCCTTTGAGCTCATCCGAAATCGGAACGTGTCGGCTGTATACAGCGGGGAGACCAGTGAAAACTGACAACCGGACACATACGTACCTTACCCATTATGGCCTTATGGTCTGGGAACACAAAAGAAGAATTCCCTTTGCGATTCGTACATCCACCCACGCACAGACTGCCACTAACACGAACCATGGACACTGCATTAAGCTAAATATAGCATCCACCCACGCACAGACCATAGATATGCAGATATATCTGAACAGACTAACCACTAACACGAACCATGGACAATACATTAAGCTAAATATAGCATCCACCCACGCACAGACCATAGATATGCAGATATATCTGAACAGACTAACCACTAACACGAACCATGGACAATACATTAAGCTAAATATAGCATCCACCCACGAACAGACCATAGATATGCAGATATATCTGAACAGACTAACCACTAACACGAACCATGGACAATACATTAAGCTAAATATAGCATCCACCCACGAACAGACCATAGATATGCAGATATATCTGAACAGACTAACCACTAACACGAACCATGGACAATACATTAAGCTAAATATAGCATCCATGCACGAACAGACCATAGATATGCAGATATATCTGAACAGACTAACCACTAACACGAACCATGGACAATACATTAAGCTAAATATAGCATCCATGCACGAACAGACCATAGATATGCAGATATATCTGAACAGACTAACCACTAACACGAACCATGGACAATACATTAAGCTAAATATAGCATCCATACACGAACAGACCATAGATATGCAGATATATCTGAACAGACTAACCACTAACACGAACCATGGACAATACATTAAGCTAAATATAGCATCCATACACGAACAGACCATAGATATGCAGATATATCTGAACAGACTAACCACTAACACGAACCATGGACAATACATTAAGCTAAATATAGCATCCACCCACGAACAGACCATAGATATGCAGATATATCTGAACAGACTAACCACTAACACGAACCATGACAATACATTAAAATATAGCATCCACCCACGAACAGACCATAGATATGCAGATATATCTGAACAGACTAACCACTAACACGAACCATGGACAATACATTAATATAGCATCCACCCACGAACAGACCATAGATATGCAGATATATCTGAACAGACTAACCACTAACACCGAACCATGAAATATAGCATCCACCCACGAACAGACCATAGATATGCAGATATATCTGAACAGACTAACCACTAACACGAACCATGAAATATAGCATCCATGCACGAACAGAATACATTAAGCTAAATATAGCATCCATGCACGAACAGACCATAGATATGCAGATATATCTGAACAGACTAACCACTAACACGAACCATGAAATATAGCATCCATGCACGAACAGACCATAGATATGCAGATATATCTGAACAGACTAACCACTAACACGAACCATGAAATATAGCATCCATGCACGAACAGACCATAGATATGCAGATATATCTGAACAGACTAACCACTAACACGAACCATGAAATATAGCATCCATGCACGAACAGACCATAGATATGCAGATATATCTGAACAGACTAACCACTAACACGAACCATGAAATATAGCATCCATGCACGAACAGACCATAGATATGCAGATATATCTGAACAGACTAACCACTAACACGAACCATGAAATATAGCATCCATGCACGAACAGACCATAGATATGCAGATATATCTGAACAGACTAACCACTAACACGAACCATGAAATATAGCATCCATGCACGAACAGACCATAGATATGCAGATATATCTGAACAGACTAACCACTAACACGAACCATGAAATATAGCATCCATGCACGAACAGACCATAGATATGCAGATATATCTGAACAGACTAACCACTAACACGAACCATGAAATATAGCATCCATGCACGAACAGACCATAGATATGCAGATATATCTGAACAGACTAACCACTAACACGAACCATGAAATATAGCATCCATGCACGAACAGACCATAGATATGCAGATATATCTGAACAGACTAACCACTAACACGAACCATGAAATATAGCATCCATGCACGAACAGACCATAGATATGCAGATATATCTGAACAGACTAACCACTAACACGAACCATGAAATATAGCATCCATGCACGAACAGACCATAGATATGCAGATATATCTGAACAGACTAACCACTAACACGAACCATGAAATATAGCATCCATGCACGAACAGACCATAGATATGCAGATATATCTGAACAGACTAACCACTAACACGAACCATGAAATATAGCATCCATGCACGAACAGACCATAGATATGCAGATATATCTGAACAGACTAACCACTAACACGAACCATGAAATATAGCATCCATGCACGAACAGACCATAGATATGCAGATATATCTGAACAGACTAACCACTAACACGAACCATGAAATATAGCATCCATGCACGAACAGACCATAGATATGCAGATATATCTGAACAGACTAACCACTAACACGAACCATGAAATATAGCATCCATGCACGAACAGACCATAGATATGCAGATATATCTGAACAGACTAACCACTAACACGAACCATGAAATATAGCATCCATGCACGAACAGACCATAGATATGCAGATATATCTGAACAGACTAACCACTAACACGAACCATGAAATATAGCATCCATGCACGAACAGACCATAGATATGCAGATATATCTGAACAGACTAACCACTAACACGAACCATGAAATATAGCATCCATGCACGAACAGACCATAGATATGCAGATATATCTGAACAGACTAACCACTAACACGAACCATGAAATATAGCATCCATGCACGAACAGACCATAGATATGCAGATATATCTGAACAGACTAACCACTAACACGAACCATGAAATATAGCATCCATGCACGAACAGACCATAGATATGCAGATATATCTGAACAGACTAACCACTAACACGAACCATGAAATATAGCATCCATGCACGAACAGACCATAGATATGCAGATATATCTGAACAGACTAACCACTAACACGAACCATGAAATATAGCATCCATGCACGAACAGACCATAGATATGCAGATATATCTGAACAGACTAACCACTAACACGAACCATGAAATATAGCATCCATGCACGAACAGACCATAGATATGCAGATATATCTGAACAGACTAACCACTAACACGAACCATGAAATATAGCATCCATGCACGAACAGACCATAGATATGCAGATATATCTGAACAGACTAACCACTAACACGAACCATGAAATATAGCATCCATGCACGAACAGACCATAGATATGCAGATATATCTGAACAGACTAACCACTAACACGAACCATGAAATATAGCATCCATGCACGAACAGACCATAGATATGCAGATATATCTGAACAGACTAACCACTAACACGAACCATGAAATATAGCATCCATGCACGAACAGACCATAGATATGCAGATATATCTGAACAGACTAACCACTAACACGAACCATGAAATATAGCATCCATGCACGAACAGACCATAGATATGCAGATATATCTGAACAGACTAACCACTAACACGAACCATGAAATATAGCATCCATGCACGAACAGACCATAGATATGCAGATATATCTGAACAGACTAACCACTAACACGAACCATGAAATATAGCATCCATGCACGAACAGACCATAGATATGCAGATATATCTGAACAGACTAACCACTAACACGAACCATGAAATATAGCATCCATGCACGAACAGACCATAGATATGCAGATATATCTGAACAGACTAACCACTAACACGAACCATGAAATATAGCATCCATGCACGAACAGACCATAGATATGCAGATATATCTGAACAGACTAACCACTAACACGAACCATGAAATATAGCATCCATGCACGAACAGACCATAGATATGCAGATATATCTGAACAGACTAACCACTAACACGAACCATGAAATATAGCATCCATGCACGAACAGACCATAGATATGCAGATATATCTGAACAGACTAACCACTAACACGAACCATGAAATATAGCATCCATGCACGAACAGACCATAGATATGCAGATATATCTGAACAGACTAACCACTAACACGAACCATGAAATATAGCATCCATGCACGAACAGACCATAGATATGCAGATATATCTGAACAGACTAACCACTAACACGAACCATGAAATATAGCATCCATGCACGAACAGACCATAGATATGCAGATATATCTGAACAGACTAACCACTAACACGAACCATGAAATATAGCATCCATGCACGAACAGACCATAGATATGCAGATATATCTGAACAGACTAACCACTAACACGAACCATGAAATATAGCATCCATGCACGAACAGACCATAGATATGCAGATATATCTGAACAGACTAACCACTAACACGAACCATGAAATATAGCATCCATGCACGAACAGACCATAGATATGCAGATATATCTGAACAGACTAACCACTAACACGAACCATGAAATATAGCATCCATGCACGAACAGACCATAGATATGCAGATATATCTGAACAGACTAACCACTAACACGAACCATGAAATATAGCATCCATGCACGAACAGACCATAGATATGCAGATATATCTGAACAGACTAACCACTAACACGAACCATGAAATATAGCATCCATGCACGAACAGACCATAGATATGCAGATATATCTGAACAGACTAACCACTAACACGAACCATGAAATATAGCATCCATGCACGAACAGACCATAGATATGCAGATATATCTGAACAGACTAACCACTAACACGAACCATGAAATATAGCATCCATGCACGAACAGACCATAGATATGCAGATATATCTGAACAGACTAACCACTAACACGAACCATGAAATATAGCATCCATGCACGAACAGACCATAGATATGCAGATATATCTGAACAGACTAACCACTAACACGAACCATGAAATATAGCATCCATGCACGAACAGACCATAGATATGCAGATATATCTGAACAGACTAACCACTAACACGAACCATGGAATATAGCATCCATGCACGAACAGACCATAGATATGCAGATATATCTGAACAGACTAACCACTAACACGAACCATGAAATATAGCATCCATGCACGAACAGACCATAGATATGCAGATATATCTGAGAACAGACTAACCACTAACACGAACCATGAAATATAGCATCCATGCACGAACAGACCATAGATATGCAGATATATCTGAACAGACTAACCACTAACACGAACCATGAAATATAGCATCCATGCACGAACAGACCATAGATATGCAGATATATCTGAACAGACTAACCACTAACACGAACCATGAAATATAGCATCCATGCACGAACAGACCATAGATATGCAGATATATCTGAACAGACTAACCACTAACACGAACCATGAAATATAGCATCCATGCACGAACTTACTAATGAGGCGCGGAAACATTCACCGCTCCTAAGCCGATGTACAGAACGTAGTATCTCACTGCGCGAAGCTTCAGAAGGACTTTCTCCCATTCCCGTTCCGTGTTGAAACTAGCCAACCAGCCCCCTCTGCTCCGGCACCGACTCCTCTCCACAAGATAGGAAGCCGTGTAGAGAATGGTCTCGGAGGGGCTGAGTTCGTAGCAGGAGTTGCCCACGACGAAACCGTTGTGTCCGCAAGAGTTTGGACAGCCCTGTTCGTCTCGCCCCGATCCGCAGTCCTGGGTGAGGTCGCAGGTGAAGTGGAGGGAGAAGAGGGGGTAGTGAGGAACGGAGCAATTCCACCAGCCGTCGTCGGAGAGCTTGACGGGCGTGGAAGCGTTCTGGAATGAAACGTTTTAAGGTTGATCTTTTTATTTTTAGTTTCATTTTTTTAATTCTTTTATTTACTCATTTCTTATATTTACTTATTGTTATCAATTTT